>CM055817.1:54192155-54247305 GCA_029582265.1 Zoroaster sp. YZ-2022
TCTTGGGCATTTCAGGCTATAGACGGACGGAGGTGCCTGTAGTATAGTGCTTTTGGGTAAGGATGTGCTCCGGTTTAAGGAAAGAAGTTTTGCAGGCGACTTTCCTTTCTGCTAACGGAATCAGGGTTCTTTGAGGCCAGGGTGTAGGTATCCACATGTCGAGGATATCCTTAGAACCTTCTGATCGTATTCTGAGCAGGTCCATCACTACTGTGGCATTACCCTTGTCTGCCTTTAGAATGTGTATCGAAGAGTCACTGAATTACGGAGTGATTATTGACAGCCTGATATTTCCAGTCTTCGTGATATTGGATTTCGGGAAGCTTCCACGTTTTTAAGATCTATGGTGTATCTGAATACGGATATCGTCTGCCTTTTGTTTCTCGAGCTTTCGGATGGAAGGTTCAATAGACTGTATGGAATTCCTTCCACAGAGCGGTGTAGCAAAATTCATTCCCAAGGCTAAGAGCATTGGTTTCCGTGTGAGATAGTTGGCGTTGGCTGGAAGTTAACGACGGGGTTTTTAATTTTAATTTCATTTGTACACCGAGAATCAATTAATTAAAAAGAAACGGAAAGAAAACAAAATAGATGTCCAGTTAATATTACAATTATGCTTTCACATGGACGCGATATTTAATTTTGTCGGCAGATAGAAGTGTAGTCATAATTCACCAATTGCATTCTGTATGCTGACAATTTATTTTTAAAATTAATCCTTTTTACAACGAAAATCTGTCCATTGTAATAGTGTTGAGTGAGGGTTTGCTTCTGCAGATATTTTGTAATAAAAGAAAAAGAAAAAACCTTTTAAAAATACACATAAATCTGGGTACGAGTGGAATCACACTTAGTCCACGTGACTTCAAGGCAAGTGTGTGAGCACCACACTGTCAAGGAACTAATTATAAAGTCCTGTAGCTGTGCGCACGTTGAATTTGAACAGCGCCACCAAGCGATTATATTTTTCATTTATCATCATGGCAGACTTTAAAAAGACTCCTGGAAACTGAGAAGAAAACAGAAAAGGAAGACGGCAAAATGGCAAGAAAATCGAAGAAGATAAAGACGCAGACTTGGTAAGATAAATGGGAACATTGGATGGAAATTGGTGTTGGGTTTTATCAAGGTTGTCTGAATATGCTGTGTTTTTAGAGCTTTGTTTTTTGGTGAGGTCGTGTGGGTAAGAATGCTTTGCCATTACATGTGTAGCGCATAATTCTACCTTTACCAGTTACGCTATTACAACAGTGTGACTGACATTGTCATTGAAGATGCATTTTGTGCAATAAGTTCACCAATTTAGAAATTATCAAAGCGATTATTTGATAAGTTTGATAATGTTATTAAATTAAGCCTAGTGTTTATTTTGGGCTTAACAGTAAAGGGAAATTTCATGTTTGTTTCTTTTCAGTTCAACGTGCAAGTGTAGCTATGTGACAAAAATTTTCAAAATCAACAGATTCCAATACAACTGGTATCATTGTCAAGGTCTTGAATAGACGATTACAATGATATAAGGATCATATTCCTGTTTTATAAAAATAAGGAAGTTATGACATGTTGAATCCGGCAATTTTAGGCCCGTAAATGGCAATTATTTTATAAGGAAAAACAAAAGAAATGTAAATTTGACTTGTGACCCGTTTCCAAGATTTTCTCGGATTCCATATCATAACTTTCTTAATTCTTGTCCGATTTTCAAAAGGTTGGTACCACTGGAATGCTTGGGAAAAGAGGAATAATAATAACCCATTTCCAGGCTAATTCAATGATTAGTTTGTTTTGTAGTGCTGATTTACAAATAAGAAATACAAAAAAAATGTGTTAAAAAAATTAATAAATAAATTTAAAAAATAATGAAAAAAAACAAAAAACTCAAATCTGAGGATTATTTTCCTATTTTTACACTGAAATCTTCGAAAGATTCTCATCCCTGATTTAATTAAATATTAGAACAGTTTATAAATTATATTGGACTGGAAAGATAAAACAAAATAATGAAAATAAATTGTAAAAAATAGAAATAAAAATACTCAAATCTGAGTATTTTTAATATTTATAGTATAAATTATACTGAAATCCGCGAGAAATTCTTATCCCTGATTTAATTAAACATTATAAAAAATAATAAATGATATTGGACTGAAATATTAAGAAAAATGAAATAAGTTCATGAGAACTAATATTTATTGTGTTACGATGTATATTAGGTTTAAACGGACGATTTATTGGACTGAAAATTGGTAGGTCTAACGCGCTGAACGCGCGTAATGCAATCTTTGGTTGACATCATTTCTGTGAATCAAAAAAGCGTAATCTCACGGATCGTCCAATCACGACAAAATTGGCCAAGAGGTAGAAAACAAGTATAGAAAAATTACTAGTGTGGTTTGATAAGGTATATTACTCACCTTTGAGTAAATCTGATGGTTTTGATGAGCAAACAAACCCAATTTCGAGAATTTTTTGAAACTTCCAGATGCCGCATTCAGAAAATTTGAAAACGAGGTTGAAGTAGAATATGATCTCGTCTTGAAAAAAGCTCCTGGGTACGTCAAAAAGAACGGCCTCAGCGAAACGTTACAAAGCGCTATCTCCACGGTGTCTTCGCCACGGCGATTCAACCCAAGATTGAGGCCGCGGCCAAAAAGATTTGCGACAATGCGTGGCCGTGGGATACGCACATACCTACATAGTACATCCTGCCTTTATTATAATAATGTTTAGTTACTCTCTATGAACGTTAAACCAGTCTCAACAGCGTGAACTGCGAGTTTGTAGGGGCGAGTTTGCCGAGGGGCAACTTTGTGAGGGGCGAGTTTGTACATGTATCAGCAGGGGGCGAGTTTGTAATGGGCGAGATTGTATGGGGCGAGATTGTATGGGGCGAGATTGTAAGGGGCGAGATTGTAAGGGGCGAGTTTGCCAGGGGCGAGTTGACTGGCATCCCGTTTAAGTTCCCAAGTGCAATGACAATGTTAATGTTAAAACGGTCAAGGTCCAACCTCCATGGTCCAACTGTTAACATTAATAAAAACAATTTAAAAAAAACCATTTGTCCATTTAATGCTGTGTTGCTCCATAATCTTAATAATTTTAACCTTTTGTTTATTTTGGGATTTACAGTAGTAGGCCTAAAGCCTAAAGGTAGGGTTTTCAGGTGAAAAATTATTCCTAAACCAATATGCTCAATATTTATATCAAATTAAAGGTCTTGATGAAAGAAATACAATGGTTTTTAAATCAAGAAATTCGGACGAGTAGTTTTTGAGGAATCCTGTTTTATTTAATCAAGTATACAGCATTCGATGAAGCCCAACTGTCCATACACTGTGTACATCCCTAATGGCAACAAAACAGTTGAATCAGCCTACACACACCGTGATACACACGCACAGCGTTAGTGCTCGTTCCCTCATAAGAGCTTTTGAGAGGGTGTAAAAATACACTCTCCGCCAAAATAAACACAATTACGCTCAAAACTTTCACATATGATAGAAAAGAGGTGTAAAATTCATTCGATATCGCTCTACCTTTCAACTTAAAAAATTTCACCTCGAAAATGGTGTTAAATGTTTTATCTCTTCATAACTTCGGTTGTAGAGTAGCTGTAGATCGAAAGCAAGCATGGCATGTAGGTATGTAAAGGAGCCCTTGACTTTATAGGGGAAACCCGCTTTCATGTCAATCACAATGTACTCGGCGCAGAGACAGCTCCGAAGTGGATGCCTCAGCAGAGCTGCAAATTTACGGGCGAATCATCCGATCTGGGAACACTTCATGCGAAAGGTCAAGGGGACGAGAGTGGTTCATTCATAAAAACCCAGCCTTCGCACGCATTCTCCGATTGCTTATTTTATGTACATTGTTGGATAGCTGAGACTATGAGGCTTTCCAATGAGCTACATGTATTACATGTAAGATTTACAGGTAAAAGTAATAGAATCTTTGATTTAAAATGTTGATGTTTTTTGTTGCGGTATACGCTGTGCGTGTGGAGGGCTTCGGTCAAGCACGCACAAACTGAAAACCCTACTAAAGGAAATGTTGTGGTTTTTTACTTTCTCTCCAAGATCAAGTCCAACTGTCCAACATCACCCAACTAAAAAATTGAAATTCAAATTAAAAATTTGTCATGTTTTATCCAAATAATACTGTGCAAAGTTTGACTGTGGAAGTGTTAATATGCCTGTCCACTTAAATCTGTTTAATTTTTATTTCCACTTTTCTTGTTATTGTTCTTTCTTCTCATAAAATTATTTATATTTGCAACAAGTAATGTAAGTGCTTAACATTTTCATTGCTTAGAAATGATCATAAGTTATGGCTTCATAATATTGCTTCCGAGGTGTCAGTTTTCTTTTATCCCATTAAAACCCTCCTATAGGTTTAACACTCAAAGACACTCAAAATTTGTGCGTCTCTCTTAACCCATTGACTTTGTGCAGTGCACTCAAATACATGCAAACACATGTGGCTGTGTAATAGGAGGTCAAACCCAAAGACACTCAATTTGTATGTAACTCACAACCCATTGACTTTGTGCAGTGCACTCATACACAGCTCTGTGTGACTCTGTGGTTTGACCTACCAATTGGCAATGCACCCAAAAATACTCAAGTGACTGTGAGTGCCGTGCTGACTGGGCCAAATTTCAGCCTGGGCATAGGAGGGTTAAATGACTCCCATCTCGATACCATTTTAGAATGTCGTATCCAACCGCCAATTTTTCTCATTCAATATAACCAATGGCAATAATGTAATCTTACCTACCCAGTAAGGTGGAGAACATATGGATGATGATGGACATATACTTCAAATTATTCCAGGATGTTTATTTCATGAAAAATCAGACATTTTTGGTATACGATGACTTCCTCAGTCATGTCAGTCTGATCTTTGTCAACTCTCCTGTTAGTTACCAACATGGTCATTGTACATGCAGTGGCAATTATAATAGGATCCTTCTATTTTCTGAAGGGGAGGATTTCTTTAGAAAGGAAATAAAGTATGAAAACCATCATGAATAAAAAGTGGATTTTGAAGATAATTTTCACTTTCTGTACCCCCAAAAATCGATAGAATCATTTTTTAACTGGTTAGTGGTTGCAAAAAAATTCCAAAAAAGCCCTTAAAAAGTGGCGGCCGGATATGACATTCTTTCCTTCAAAAGTTGTATTAAAATGAAAACAAAAACAACAAAAAACACCAGAAAGAAACTGATAGAAACTGATAGAATACTAATGAATGAATAGTAAAGACTAATGCATATTCATGTATATTCATGCATATTCATAATTGGTTGTCTGCTTGTTTTCTTTAGTCCGAGGAAGACAAACAACTTCAGGAGGAACTCACGATGTTGGTGGAGCGTTTAACGGTGAGTAACATTATATGCCCATTTTATGTACAGATATATGCTGTGATATCACTTGAATCAGGCGTAGCATTTCATATTTCACAGAGGCCATGGCCTCCGTTGCCCTGGTCTTGGCCTTGGTGCCCCTTACAGATGTTCCCATAGACATTCTGATATTCTAGTGAATGTTCTCTTTACTCATTAGGCCTGGAGTTTTACAGATTCCAAGGAGGTCATGGCCTCTGTTGCCCTGGTCTTGGTCTTGGTGCCCCTTGAAAATGTTCCCATAGACATTCTGATATTCTAGTGAATGTTCTCTTTACTCATTAGGCCTGGAGTTTTACAGATTCCAAGGAGGTCATGGCCTCTGTTGCCCTGGTCTTGGTCTTGGTGCCCCTTGAAAATGTTCCCATAGACATTCTGATATTCTAATGGATGTTCTCTTGACTCATTAGGCCTGGAGTTTTACAGATTCCAGGGAGGCCATGGCCTCTGTTGCCCTGGTCTTGGTCTTGGTGCCCCTTACAAATGTTCCCATAGACATTCTGATATTCTAGTGGATGTTCTCTTGACTCATTAGGCCTGGAGTTTTACAGATTCCAGGGAGGCCATGGCCTCTGTTGCCCTGGTCTTGGCCTTGGTGCCCCTTACAAATGTTCCCATAGACATTCTGATATTCTAGTGGATGTTCTCTTGACTCATTAGGCCTGGAGTTTTACAGATTCCAGGGAGGCCATGGCCTCTGTTGCCCTGGTCTTGGTCTTGGCGCCCCTTGAAAATGTTCCCATAGATATTTTGATATTCTAATGGAAGTGTCCTTAAGATTTTACTCAGGAAAAGTGGCCTTTCCTCTAATCTAATGAAATTTCATGCCTGACGTTTTGTCTATTTTTTTAGAGAGTGCATTCTCCAAAAAAATCATCTGATCCATGAAAAACTATAAGCAGGAGGGTCATTCCGTGTCAAATCACCTAAATTTTCAACATCACCCCTGGTGACCCCTCAGATTTGGCTGAAAAAATTGAAAACATAGCTTCATCCTTCAAACTCAGACAAACAAAATTTCAGGAGCCAAATTCCAAGTGGATTGGGATTTACGGCCTCAAAAGGGCATGTCACCTCCCTTTTGACAAATGCAAATGTTGCCTACACTTTACACCAATTTCATTTGCTCATAAATACTAATTTGAAAAAGATATGAATCTCAAAGTTGATTTATTGGGTAAACACTGCCTGTTCTCTTCATAAAAGGCATCAGAAATACTGTACCTGCATCACATCTTGAGATATTCTCACTCGAAAACCCTGCTTTAATTCTTCGACAAGTACTTAATTGGAATTTGGACCCCCCCTAATAGGGGCCCTATTCTTCACAAATAATTTCAGAAATGTTATACAACACTACATTTGTATAATATAGCAACTGGTGTATCATATACAGCAAGCACATCAATTTTAAAAGGGCATATATGTGTTTAATGGTGGGTCAAATATGGTCCAGAGAGAAAAGAATACTAAAATCTCGCTTTTTCTGACCCAGGATGACCCCGGTCAAAGTTAAATTTTTGTTTCAAAGTTTAACAGTAGAAACATACATATATGTAAACTCCATTTGTGCCAAATTAAAAGTTTGGTTCTCACCTCCTTCATATTTAATTGATTTTTTGAAATATCACCCATCAATTCAAAATATCACGTCCCCCCATAAGCATGTTAATTATCCCCTTTTTTTTGGAGGGGGAACTGACATTAACGTTAACGTGGCTTCAAAAATGTATACAAATCCACTCCAGGTAGCTGATAGGAAATCATGATTTTTTAATTAGTAACTCAGTATGAAAAACAGAAAGAATCTCAAACCCAACCGCCACTTGTGCACAATGTCAAGTATGTGTTTTTAGCAGATGACAAAATGGCCAACATCTCGCTGGATGTGCATACATTCATTGCTCAAAATCTCCCAAAATATCGTTTCCAATCCTCACTTGACTACACTTTCCTCTCATTTTAAGTGTGTCCTCAATCGGCTTTTGATGGAAAATCTGCTATATTTGTCATTATTTGTTTATAAAAGTAGCGGTAGTATTCTGCATTATTTACTGACAAAAATCATAAGGCAGCTATAATATTTGTTTTTATTCACAGAATGGGTAGATACAATCTGGGAACAGGACTTCACAGAGAAGCCGGAACTACCTCCAAACCTGGCCCAAGAGGTCACAGACAACAGGGATTACTTGCGCCACTTGCAGCGGTAGCGATAAAGTCGCAGGCCATGGGCTGCCAGATGATTTTGCCACCTCCCAGGGTGAGTGGATTGGTGGTAACAGACCCAACCCGTACCCAGTCTAGGAACAAAGCCATAAGCCTCTATTATAAAATGAATTTGTTTGACACTTTTTGTCATTAGCTGAAATAGAAACCCCCAACATAATGTTTCATACTAGTTCTTTACAATGTGGTTAGGCTTGTCAGTATTACAAAACAAAACCTCCTACTACTACAAAGGTCAAAAATCAGTCAAATGTTGACATATTGCAAGGTGTATCTAGTGCACTTAAAAGTCAAACACTGTCACTACATGTAGTAAATACATTTACAGGTCAAAATGAGTCAACCGCTTTTGGACTGGTAAAAGTATTGTCTGGTATTGTCTAGGTGGTCAAAATGACAGCAAAAAACAGTCAAAATGCCTGTGTGCAATATTTAATGTCAACAGTCAATACAGTCAGATGACTGATTTTGACCTCTATAGCAACTTTCCACTAAAGTGCATCAATAGTAGGAGGGTTAACCTATAAAACCTATATTTTAATCTCCTGCAACATATTTTCAACTTCCCCATAAAATCCTCATGGCTTTTGAAGAAAATTTACTTCCCAAGAGATGAAGCCAAAACAGTAGTCAAACTGTAACATGTGTGTACCGCTTCTTAGATTTTCTGCCGGACAGGGTATGGGGTAATGTACTTTGTTGCAAAAAAGTACTGGAAGGTAGGCAATTTACTAAAACTTGTTACTAACACTGCATAATCATGGAAATAACCTATAAAGCATATTTTTAAGACATTTGGTAAACTTATAATCTATATTTTGCTTTGGACCTCTATAGCAACTTCCCCACTAAAGTGCAGCTATAGTAGGAGGCTTAAGCCTTCATATTACATGGTTCAGTTGTACTGATCAAATTAGTGGAGCTACATGTAGTTGGAACAGCCTCAAGAAAACTCTCAGAAACAAAGATCTTTCAGATGCCATTTTTTCCCACACAGACACTTGGAAAGCACTGAGTATACAGTGCATGATACATATTGGGAAGGTTTTGTGATAGGTGTCTCTAGAATCGTAGGGTAGATGTACCATTTATTATCATTTAATATGACTCCTAATTAACATTATTGTAACTTCCTATTCAAGGCACGGAGATTGATTTCATTCCAATTTGAAGAACAACTGAGAATGCGCACTCATAATAAGGATAATGAATGGTACATCTACCTACGTAACAAGGACACCAAGCACACAAAGCTTCTGCTCCCAACCTGATGGAATGACCCAAGAATGCACTGTAATAAGGATAATGAATGGTACATCTACCCACGTAATAAGGACACCGTGTCACAAAAGCTTGCCCCAACCTGGTGGAATGACCCAAGAATGTGAACTCATAATATGGATAATGAATGTAAGCATCTACCTACGTGAACAAGGACACCTACACAAAGTGGAATGAAATGCAACATGATTGATTTTCAATTTTTTTCCAATCCAGGTTTCTGGAGTGTTCTTCCGGCCGGTTGTTCTCCACGCTCCTCGCTTGCGCACTCCATTATTTCATGTGGCGTTGATAAGATTATATCATCTGCAATTCAACGAAGCAGCTGTTTTGGCCGCAAACCTTTACTTTGTCCTGAATGAAATTCCAGGTTTGTCTCACTCATTTCCCTGGTGTAGACCATAGATGTTTACATTTTGGGTGTCCTTACTCTTGAATGTACCAGGGGATTTCACTTAGACACTCCAAATTTCAGGACTTCACATGTAAGTTAAGCGATAACACGATAATATAGAATATCGTGATACCTTGTTTTGTTGGAGTGTCGTGGCCGAGCGGTCTCAGCTTACCGGAATCAAGTTCTGTGTTAGCAGCACAATGTGGGTTCAATCCTCGCTGTGACACTTGTGTCCTTGAGCAAGACACTTAACCATAATTGCTTCTCACCACCCAGGGTTAAATGGCACCTGTGAGGGCAGAGTTGGTTGATTAGCCCTATATGCGCCTGTAATGGCAGTAATTGAGCTGTATACTCCCAGGAGCTGAGAGAGATGGTTTCAGGAATGATTTATGAGCCTTATGATGAGCAGGGGTAATGATATAATGCGCCTTGAGCACCACTCAGTTGGTGGATACGTGCGCTATGTAAGTCCACACATTATTATTATTATTATTATCATTGTTCGATTACGATATCGAGAACCTTTTCAAGTTATCGAGATATCGGAAAATCGCAATTTAAAAAAATATATATCGCGATTAAACAACAAAATTGCAGTTGTGAGTGAATTCAGAAATTTCATGGGAACAAAATTAGCCTAGTCTTTTCAAGCTTTCAGAAGTGAGAAACAAAAGCGAACTACTTCAGTGTTTAGCCCACTGTCAGATCACAAAGGAGCCACCACACAGGGTCCAGAAAATACTATGAGCTTAGTAGCCTAATAATATTAGTCATAAAGCTGCGTGTTTTCGGTTATTTCAGGAACCGGATACCCGAAATTGGAAATCTTCAGATACCCGGGTACCCGTAAACTATTTTGTAAAAACACATAAATACTCCTGAATGTATAAAATCACCAATATGAACACAAGTTTCTCTTGTTTTATTAAGATTAAAAATGACTAAAAAAATATAAAAAAATTTAAAGGTTAAAGTCATAATAAATGTGGAATTACTGTCATAGGGCCAATGATTTTTCGTTTCAGAAAAGTGCAAATTCCGTTTTCAAAAATCTTAAATTCCGTTTCAGGCTGAAAAATTACGTTTCACATTTTTTCAATACATAAAAGTGCATTTAAACATACACCCTGTATACAGACAGTACATAAAATTGTAAATGTGAAAGGATAATGCATTGTTTAATAATTAACTAGCAAAGGGTTACAGTTGTTTTATGCTAGAAATGTGTCTTATTGCCAGTTGTTTATCAACGGCCGATCTATTTACAGACGTAGTATTTAACTTCCTAAGTCATTAATACTGCACCGCCACCACCACCACACACACATAAGATTACATGCAACAGCCGTATACGCCACGACGTCACACACACCTCACATGATTGTTGTAGCCGAAGCGAAATTTATGTCCGCCATTTTTTTCACGTTAACTAGTGTAGTGTTAAAATAGGATAGTTTACGGTAGGTTTTTGGACCTGTATAAGTGAATAAGCACAACATACATTTCACTAGAGCCAAAGTTAGATATAAAAGAATGGTTGATGATTGAACGGAGAAAAATAAACCTGCCGATGTTGCAAAACACACCTGCGAGAGTGTACCGTAAGTGTGATGATTTTCGCCCGTGCGCTGACCGAAAGCTACGGCGTACATCATGTCGGGTCTCCCCCATGTCTGTCACGCTCGCTAACGGTGATTCGTAACATGATTTGTTGCTCTAATCTTGCCAACGCGCATTTGTTATGTGGCTCATCTGTTGAATCTGGTTGAATTAATCATCAACAATTCGTTTTGGACCAATAAATTTTACAAAATTATGTTTTTTATCAATAAAATTGCAGAAGTTATTTCCTTCAGATTCAAATCCCATTTTCCGTTTCGAGGGGCAAATTCCGCGAATTCCGTCCGTTTTCCCGCGATCGCGGAAAATCATTGGCCCTATTGTCATAATTTTCCCGTCTACATTTTAAAAACGACTCATAGAATCCCCATTCCCCACACAAAAAATGTTAACAAAAAATGGGAGACTTCCATTTGTGTGGCTTAAATGTTCAGTCCAAATTTCTGAAAGTCATTCACGGGTAAATGGAACCGGGTAACGACAGTTTCGGTCGGGTATCCGGATACCCGGCACAGCCTTAATAAGTAATAAGGCTCCGGAGGTATAAATATATCTTTGAACCACAATACAATCATTTTCTTCCATGTGTGTTTTGATAGGAAGTGGAGCCTACAAGGTCTTTCATCCTTTGGTGTTTCAAGAGGCAGTTGATCTTCTCAAACAGTGGCCAGACCCAGGTATGGCATGCAATAGTATCAAGCCTGGACTTTCACAGAGGCCATGGCCTCTGTTGCCCTGGTCTTGGCCTTGGTGCCCCTTACAAATGTTCCCATAGACATTCTGATATTCTAATGGATGGTCTCTTGACTCATTACTCATTAGGCCTGGAGTTTTGCAGATTCCAGGGAGGCCATGGCCTCTGTTGCCCTGGTCTTGGCCTTGGTGCCCCTTACAAATGTTCCCATAGACATTCTGATATTCTAGTGGATGTGCTCTTGACTCATGAGGCCTGGAGTTTTACAGATTCCAGGGAGGCCATGGCCTCTGTTGCCCTGGTCTTGGTCTCCCTTACAACATTCTGATATTCTAATGGAAGTGCCCTTTATTCAGGAAACGTGGCCTTGCCCCTACAAGAATGAAATTCTAGTATAAATATAGGACTGCATTGATCAATGGAATATTATCCAAATGAGGGTACCAACAGACCCCAATCAGGAAACCCTTGGGAGATAATAAAATGTTGACACCTTCTGCTATACTATCCTGATTGGGAGATACTTTTATCCTGATTGAAACCCTATTCTCCCAATGAGGATACCAGTATACCCCGATCGAGAAACCCTTGGGTGACAACGACACCTTCTGCATCACTAAAACACATATCAATTTATCCGCAGCAACTGCTAAACGCAAGAGGAATACCTCTGGTAACTCTTCCAGTCAGGCCTCATGAGGGTGCCGTGGCAACAAGTCAAGACGCATCGAGGGAAATAACGGCGCAGACAGGATCACGCCGTCGATAGCTTACTTACCATTTACTTACAATGAAGAAATTAATGCCTTGACGCCTCAAGAAGTAAACAGAATCAAATCAGAGGTGCTGGGAGCTTTAAGGGTATGTATTGCTATGGTTACCTCTGTGGTTGACAACCAAGGCAACCAAAAGCATCAAGCCTTAGGCCAACAAAAATTGTCTCCAGTTTCTGATCATAGGTCGGCTTCAAAATGCTGCAGGCTTTTTTTTATATATTTTTTTTGCCAACCAGTGAAATACGTGATACATGTATACACGGTTATTGGAACCAGACCAAATTTCCCATACACAAAGTATGGTGGCTAAGAGAGGCCATACAAATCAGGCAAACGTTCATACCCCTATGTGAAAAAAGTCTGTTAAAACACAGCACGGCAGAATTCCAATTGATCCAGCAATTTTGGCTGGAATTGGACATCGTTTCATAAAAAATATTTAAAAAACTAAAAATGCCGATGCACGGGTCTGAGGCGACGCCCGCGGAGACCAGAAACCGGAGATATGGTGGGGGGGGGGGGTCTTAGCATGTCTATTACACATAACAGGGTGTCCATTTAGTAAACAGGACGTCCAAAAGACACTCAAAGGTATTGCTGGCTAAAAACCATGACCGATTTTAAAATTTTGTTAACCAGTTCAAGGCTGAGGCCGTGTATACACGCAATTTTTTTTTTGCACCACGGATCGGAGAGCGTCTAAACACGCCATAGGAAACTCCGATATATTTGTATGCATGCTCGGTTGAGCCACGCGTGTACAGTGACATGCTTGGAAGATGTGGCCACGCGCTGTGGAAGCTTCCATTAACGTGTGTGTGGGAAAAAGAAACCCGCACAGGGGCCCAGAAGAACTTTTTTATTCCCGACGCGAACTGGTTAAAGTCATTTATTTCCTTTCCCAAACCATTTTCTGTTTATATGTTTTCTCTCTTTCATCAATTGCGCCTTCCAGAACTTCATTCACCTGCTGAGAGGTTCGTCCTTCAAGGATGCCGAACAGTCTACCCAGCATGCAATGCAGGTGCTGTCCGAGTTGACCCGGGTCGTCGGCGACCAGAATAAGATTGACGAGTTCCTCTCGACTGCGTGAGTACAGATCGATTGTCAGAAGCTTGATTAAACAGTGATTAAGTGCGTGAAACGTATAATGATGGTTCTCACCATGATGGCTTTTCAGTATATCTAGTGCACTTAAAAGTCAAACCTTACGTGTAGTAAGTACATTTACAGGTCAAAATGAGTCGACCGATTTTGACTGGTAAAAGCATTGTCTGGTATTGTTGAGGGTGGTCAAAATGACAGTCAAAACCAGTCCAAAATGCCCCTGTGTGCACATTTGGGTCAACAGTCAAAAACAGTCAGTTGACTGATTTTGACCACTATAGCTACTTGCCACGAAAGTTCAGCTATAGTAGGAGGGTTAATTTGATAATTTATTTACCCATTTACCCATTATCTGGTTATTTACCCATGTAGTTAATTCGTCCAATCACAGCAACCCAAGTGCGTGTTCTTCAGTGAGTCACCTAGCCTACCTCGGTCTAGCTGCGTTATGCTCGACGTCACATGGAAATGTTACTGACATGTTCACATTGGTAAGTTTTTTTGATTTTTAAAATGCTTTTCCAAAAAAAAAAAAATCAGAAAATATTATCTAAGACTGGTAGGTATTACGTCACACACTTACAAATAAAATTCATTTCCTAAGAAAACGAAACAACTTATTTTAATACAGGAGATTCGTTGCTATAAGTAGTTTATAAAAATTTGTCATTTCTAAATCTTTTTATTTATTTTTTTATTTTTTTTATTTTTTTTTATTTTTAGGTGTTGAAACACTTGATGCCAAACCTCTTGATGCTGATTGGTGAGAATGAGGCCATTGCCGCGGCAACCATTCCCAGGACAATACAGATTATTAAGTGCAACACGGTTGCCTTCATTCAGTAAGTATATATTTTATTCTTCTGGGGATTCCTAAAATTTTACCTAGCAAAACTTTAAAAAAATTAAAATTGTTATGTTAAACTTCTAATAACTCCAGATAAAGTTTGATCTATTTTTTGTTCATTTATCAAAGAAATTGTAGAAAACTTTATTTTTAGTAAATTTGTGTTTATTTTTTCCATCTAGTCGCTTGACCAAAGATTTAGAACACAGAGCCATACCAAGTCTGAGACTACTTCTACAACACCTCATGCGTAAAGTCTCCGACAAGGTCCGAGTACCGGGCAAAAACAGCCGAGACTGTAGTCTCTGTCTTGACGTACATGCCGGTCGACCATCGCGCCAAGTTTATCGAATGGCTGTACAAGTATTCAAGGAATGTAAAGGTAAGAGTCTTCGAATGCCGTAAAAAGCCATCAATGAAATATTTATTGTTTTATTCCCTATCAGAGTGCTCTCAGTTAAAGCAAGATCATTTATTTCAGATAAACACAATGTTTCACAGAATTGATGAGAAACAACTGCACAATGAAACAGATGATAAAGGATGCATGTAGTGATTACACATTTCATGACATAGCTACTGAAAGAGAGAGGGGGTTGCAAATGAAAATCCCGGTTCATGGAACATTTCAAACCTATTTGTTGTTAAAAATCCGGTATTCCCTAAATTGTTTTGAGTAGTATAAAACAGCAAATAAATAAATAAATAATTTTTCTGTACTGGTACTCATACTCATGAAAAAGTACTGAACTACAAGTCTGGGGCGTGTTTTCGCGACCCTAACCAGAAACTTGTTTCTGACGTCATATTCTTGACCAGAAACAAGACGGCATAGCTACAGGAAAACGCGCACGTAACCAGAAAATTGTTTTCAGTTTGCGACGTGTTCAATCATCAACGTTTCTCAAAATATACGATGTAATTCAATTTTTTGCAAAATAGAACTTACTCGTGAGTGCTAGTAATAAACTTGAAAGATATACTGGTATACGAACAATCATTTCATCATGTTTTAACAAATAATTAACAAAACTTTCGTTGTTTTTTTCAATCCCGCCATCTTGAAACCAAGCGTAACCGATCACAAACTTCGGTTCACGCTGGTCAGAACAATGACGCCATCGCAGCACAACCGAACTTCGCTGAAAACGCTTAACCAATAACCAAAGCCCAAACATGTTTCTGGTTACAGTCGCGGAAACGCGCCCCTGGTAAGGTGAGAACATCAGATCAGTTTTTTTATATGGCCTAATGATCTTGTTGAATGGCTTTCTTGACAGATTGGTCACCATGTCTTCGCCTTGGAGATGGTGGCCGTCCTTCTGGAGAAACCCCAAGAAGATCACGCCGGTGTAGCGCCCACGGCCGACGTCAACCAACAGTTTTTATCTCCCACCTTCTTAGCGCAACTGCTGCTGTCTCGCTGCTCAGACAGGGCGCCAACGTAAGCTGCTTCCCTTATCGTGGCATTGAATGGAAAAATTGTCTAGTGTTTAAGAAAATATTTCATAAAACTGAGCTGTGAAAGTTTCAATACAGTAGGAGCTCATGTTTTTGAGAAAACTGTGTCTGTGAAAACAATTTTTCTTTGTGTTTTCACCAGCCTATATATTTCACGGAACCCGCTGCTATATAGGATTCTAGCTGGCCAATCGTCAGCCGATAAGATCGGTGGTCGAGAGGTTAAGACGTCTGCACTAGTAAGCAGGAGGTCATGGGTCATGATTTACTGTGTTATTTAAGGACAATAAAATAAAATAAATAAATAAAATTGTGATTTTTGTCTCAGGGTACGTGCTAAGGCGCTGACCTGCTTTGCCGACTTCACCACCTCGACGGATCCGTCGATGCAGCAAGCCTTGAACACGCTATTCTTCCCTACCTCGTCTGCGACCACCCCCGCACCGATTATACGATTGGTAGACGCTGTAACTCCACAGGTAGGCTACAATCCACTGATCTCTGTCATACAGACTGGATGAAGGGTCACCCCATTAGTGCCTAACATATGAGTGAAGCCATTATAGAGACCATTTTACTACTCTCATACAAAATGAACACACAATGGGTGCGTTCGAGTAACTTCACCGGGTCTGACTCCGGAGCGTTCAAGTAGGTCTGATGTCATTGCCGGGGCTTACCTGGGTAAGCCTCAAGTAACCTGCTCGCGAAGCAGGTCACTTGAGGCAGACCCAGGTGAGTGAGGTCACTTTGAGAATATTCTAAATGGCCACCATCTTTGTTTTCAGTGCGGCAAGTTTTTGAGATACATTTCAACACTTAAATAATGAATTTGTGAGTAGAGACTGTTCTTGTACAAGAAGATGTGTTGTTTTGTACGAATCTGAGAAGCATTCAATCATTAGTTCCTTTTTTACCCGGGAATGAATTATTTTGCGATCGTTTCGTTGTACAATATTTTATTTACAAGTCCATGCGACCTTTGACATTCTTCACATTCTTCACATCACTGTAACGACCACAAGAGGGTGAAAGTCCCACGGGACGCTCGTTCGATTAGCTCGTGCTCAGGGCTCACCCATGTGACTTACTCGGGTTACCTCGGGGGAAGCTACTCGAATGCACCCAATGAATGCACAAGTTAGTGAAGCCACTACAGGGGCCATTTTACTACTCTCATACACAAGTTAGTGAAGCCACTACAAATGCCATTTTGCTACTCCAAATATGACCACACAATGAATGCACAGACTCATCCCAAGTTTATAAATTGTCCTTTTAAATTTCCAAGGGTGGTTCTGCAACACCGGACGGTATCAAGAAAGAAAACACAACGGATTCAAACATTGACCAGGGGAATTCTGGGAAGGAACAGGTGCAGGATGGGGCCACGCCCGGCAACCTCATGGGCGGGTCACCGGCACTGCTGTTGGAGATGTCCAGTGGAAGCTCTAGTAAGTGAAGTAATTTTTTTCCTCCTGATTTGTTGTGTAATTTTTTTTTTAAATGAGTTATTCCGCCAGGTTGGGGCAAGCTTTGTGACATGGTGTCCTTGTTACGTAGGTAGATGTACCATTCATTATCCTTATTATGAGTGCACATTCTTGGGTCATTCCACCAGGTTGGGGCAAGCTTTGTGACATGGTGTCCTTGTTACGTAGGTAGATGTACCATTCATTATCCTTATTATGAGTGCACATTCTTGGGTCATTCCACCAGGTTGGGGCAAGCTTTGTGACATGGTGTCCTTGTAACGGGGGTAGATGTACCATTCATTATCCTTATTATGAGTGCACATTCTTGGGTCATTCCACCAGGTTGGGGCAAGCTTTGTGACTGGAGTCCTTGTTACGTAGGTAGATGTACCATTCATTATCCTTATTATGAGTGCACATTCTTGGGTCATTCCACCAGGTTGGGGCAAGCTTTGTGACACGGTGTCCTTGTTACCTAGCTAGATGTACCATTCATTATCCTTATTATGAGTGCACATTCTTGGGTCATTCTACCAGGTTGGGGCAAGCTTTGTGACACGGTGTCCTTGTTACGTAGGTAGATGTACCATTCATTATCCTTATTATGAGTGCACATTCTTGGGTCATTCCAACAGGTTGTGGCAAGCATTGTGACATGGTGTCCTTGTTACGTAGGTAGATGTACCATTCATTATCCTTATTATGAGTGCACATTCTTGGGTCATTCCACCAGGTTGTGGCAAGCTTTGTGACATGGTGTCCTTGTTACGTAGGTAGATGTACCATTCATTATCCTTATTATGAGTGCACATTCTTGGGTCATTCCACCAGGTTGGGGCAAGCTTTGTGACATGGTGTCCTTGTTACGTAGGTAGATGAACCATTCATTATCCTTATTATGAGTGCACATTCTTGGGTCATTCCACCAGGTTGGGGCAAGCTTTGTGACATGGTGTCCTTGTAATGTAGGTAGATGTACCATTCATTATCCTTATTATGAGTGCACATTCTTGGGTAATTTCACCAGGTTGGGGCAAGCTTTGTGACATGGTGTCCTTGTTACATACATGTAGCTAGATGTACCATTCATTATCCTTATTATGAGTGCACATTCTTGGGTCATTCCACCAGGTTGGGGCAAGCTTGCGATGCGTGCAGAGACTTTTTTTTTGCCTCAAAATAAGAGATAAATTATTCTTTTTTATATATATTTTTTTTATTCTCTTTCTTGATCAAACTCTCTGTCTTGCCCTAACAGCCGAAACTGTTGGCCAAAACATCATCGCTATGCTTCAGAAACGAGCTGGTGACGAAAAAGTTGGCGTTCGTAAGGCAGCACTTCAGGTAAGAAGAAAACATTGAAAACAAAACAAAAGTTAATCTGCTGATTGTGTCTGCCCCCCCCTCCCATGGCGTACCTTCCTGTGATTTCTCGGGATTTTTTACAAATCTCCTTTTGCCTCAACATTTTCTTGAAAGAAGAGAAGTATCCACCAAGGAAAGAAAGAAGTAGCCTGTATTGTGTCCAAACCTCTAGTTTCTTGTTTGTGGGGATGTGGAGAGTCTGTAAATCCTCTAAAATTAAACATCTAGGAGGTTCAGGGGCTTTGTCCTCGAGACCAAAGGGAGACCCAGGCCTGCTACTCATTTTTCAGGATTTTTTACTTTTGTCCAAACCTCTAGTTTCTTGTTTGTGGGGATGTGGAGAGTCTGTAAATCCTCTAAAATTAAACATCCAGGAGGTTCAGGGGGGATTTGTCCTCTAGACCAAAGGGAGACCCAGGCCTGCTAGCTATTTTTCAGGATTTGTTACTTTTGTCAAATCACACCCCTGTAAAATTCGAACTCTGACCCTATCAATATCTTTCCCCAGGCTCTGGAGAATGTCCTTCGTCTGAACGGGAGTACAATCACCCGCAAGGAGCTACAAGTCCTGCATGACGGTTGTCTTGATCCGGCGTTGTCTGTCCGCAAGCAGGCTGTGGCTTCTCTGACGACCCTTCTGGTGGAAAAGAAGACGTGTGCTCCACTCCAAAAGTAAGGCTTCAGTTTAGATGACATTATGTGTGATTTTTAAATTTAATTTATGAAAAAGGTTTATGAAACAATCAGCCAACCCAAATAATTATTAATATTTTTATTTATTTATTTATTATTTTTTTTTTTTATTATTATTATTTTTTTAAATGTTGGTTGAAAACAGAAAATATCACAGCATTTGTTGAGCATAAAAAGTAAACTTTGTCCCATTTTCTGGGTTGAAACCTTTTAATAATGCATAAGTACAGTATATATATGTCCACTTTAAACAACTCTGCTGTGATTTCATCTTTTCCTCCAGATTTCCCATTCTTTAACCTCTTTACTGCTGCACTAATTTCTGCTTTTGAAATGTAGCCTATATTGATATCATCAATAACAGGGTCATTTGTCACTTCTGTTATCGGGTTAACAGGTATTGGTCGGTTTAGAATATCTTGAAATGTTCATACCACCTTTCTTTCCTTGCAGACCCTCTATTAAGAGATTACCAGATTTGTCTTTAACGGCATTAATTGTTTTATGCTTATCGTTGCTAATTGTCTTAGTTATTTCATATAATTCTTTCATTCTCCCATTGCCTGCTGCTTTCTCAGCCTCTGTTGCGAGATCATCTGTCCACTTTCTCTTGTCCTTCCTCATACTTTTCTTAACTTCCTTATCTATATGTCTGTAGTTTTCTTTAAGATTTTGTTTGATTCTATTTGATTTTGTCTGTTCGATATTGATCTTCAATTTTTTCCTCTCCTCGACCAAGCTCCATGACTCCTTGCTGATCCATGGTTTTTTCCCCTTCTGTTTTGTACCCAAGTACTTCTTTTGCAGTTTCCTTGTAAGCATCCTCGAATTTTTGCCATTTCTTTTCCACAATATCCTCTGATACCTCATAATCTTGGAGCACATCGTACCTGTTCTTTAGTTTGATTGTGAATTGAGTTCCAATGTCTGGTTTTTTGAGCTTTGTTGTGTCAAATTTCCTTCTGTTTGCCTTAATTTGTTGTTTCCTTTTTAGCTTCAACTTAATTTTGGTGCGTATTAGTTGATGATCGCTGGCTATATCGCCTCCTCTCATAACACAGTATCCATTATGGATGTCCTATGCTGTCTGCTCACTAACACATGATCAATTTGGTTCTTTGCTCGTCCTCCTGGAGAAACCCATGTTTGCTTATGGATTTGTCGATGTGGGAAGATGGTACCTGTAATTACCAGGTTATTAAGGCCACTTTCTCCATTTTCATTTCTCACTCCAAGTCCATGTTTGCCCATGATGTTTTCGTATCCATCATTGCCCTCTCCAACTTTGCATTGAGATCCCCATTACAATAAGCAGGTCATGTTTATGTACTAATTCTATGACGGATTGTAGTTGTTCATAGAAGTTATCTTTATCTTCATCGTTAGCTTCGTTAGTGGGTGCATATACTTGAATAACTGTAAGTTTTATATATTTAGAGAAAAATCTGGCATAAATTAATCTATCATTAATTGGTTTCCATTCTAATAAAGCCTGATCTGCTAACTTGGATAGCATTATTGCAACTCCGTGATGATGTAGGTTATCCTCTCTACCTGAAAATATTACACTCTGTCCGGTGCTCAACTTGACTTTTCCAAACCCTGTCCATCTGCATTCACTAATGCCCAAAATATCGATTTTGTATTTATCCATCTCCTTGGCAAGTTGAGCTGATTTCCCAATGGTGTAAAGTGTTCTTTACATTCCAACATCCTATATTTAAGTTTTCTTTTGGCCTGGTTATCGACGTAGTCGGCCGCTGAACGTCCTTTCGGCTTTGATCCAGAAGCGTCATACTATCCACATACATGATGTTGTCATCCTCTGGTATTTGGACCGTCGCCTCCCCAGGACCACTTCCAGCATCAGCTGGGATTCGAATTACACTTGCAGTTTCCGTAACAATTATTTGAACTGGGTGGGTTGTTGGCCCTCCGCAGCAGGTTTATTGCTCAGGGTTTTCCTTCCCTTAGCCAGAGCCTCGTTAGCCTACCACCGCAAGGTGATAGTTTCCAGGGTATACCACTTGGAGGTGAGGTTGACTTGAGTGCTCTACGGTTCACATGACATGACATGACATGACATGACATGACATGACATGACATGACATGACATGACATGACATGACATGACATGACATGACATGACATGACATGACATGACACCAGACACCCCAATACCCCTAAAGTGGACATAAATACAACAGTTGAATGGCTTGATAATCTTTTCAAAACAATATGGGATCATGAAGTAGTGCCAAGGACATGGAAGCAGGGGCTTATTGTTAAAATACCAAAGAAAGGTGACCTAACAGATTGTGGCAATTGGAGAGGTATCACTTTAACATCTGTTCCAAGCAAAGTATTTGGTAGAGTGCTCATTGATAGAATTAGAGATGGAGTTAACAACAAGTTGAGAGACGAACAAGCAGGTTTTAGAAAAGGCAGAAGTACAGTTGAGCAAATATTTGTGTTGCGCAACATAGTAGAGCAAGCTGTAGAATGGCAGTCAACCTTATACATTACGTTTGTGGACTTTGAAAAGGCATTTGATTCTGTGTATAGGGAGAGCCTTTGGAAGATCATGGCTAGTTATGGAATTCCGCATAAAATACTGAAAATGGTCCAGATCCTGTACGAAGACAGTGAATGCGCTGTGATAGATGAAGGAGTGGAGTCAGACTGGTTTAAGGTAAAAACAGGAGTGAAACAAGGCGATGTAATGTCTGGATTCATTTTTCTGTTGGTGGTGGATTGGATAATGAAGAAAACAACAGAAGGAAACAACACAGGGATAAGGTGGAGATTCATGAACAAATTGGAGGACTTGGACTTTGCAGATGATATTGCACTTTTGTCATCTAACTTGAAACATATGCAAACTAAGACAACACAACTTAATGAATATGCATCTAGAACTGGACTCAAAATTAACAAGAAGAAAACCGAAGTTCTACGAATAAACGGCAACAACAACAGCAGCATTATAATTGATGACCATCATTTAAAGGAGGTTGATAAATACACATACTTAGGAGCCATCATCAGCAAACAAGGAGGAGGGGGTGAGGACATTTCCAGTAGAATTTGTAAAGCAAGGATATCATACATGAAATTGAAGCAAGTTTGGAATTCTAATAAGTACTCATTAAGAACAAAAATTAGATTATTCAGCTCTCTCGTCATATCAGTGCTACTTTATAGCTGCGAAACATGGAAAACCAACGAAAGCGACAATAAGAAGATGGACACATTTCAATTCAAATGCCTTCGAAGAATTTTGAAAATTAGATGGCCTTATGTCGTGTCAAACGATGAAATACTCACTAGAACAAAATTAAAACGAATCAGTGATGAAGTGAAAACTAGAAGATGGAAATGGATCGGCCATGTTCTTAGAATGGAGAATAACTGCCACTGCAGGACTGCAATGACTTGGGTCCCTGAAGGCAGGAGGAAAGTTGGTCGTCCGAAAACAACATGGAGACGTACTGTAGAGAAAGAAAGGAAAGAGTTGGGATGGAAGTCATGGAATGAAGCCAAGCCTGTGGCCAGTAACAGAGCACAGTGGAAAGAGTGCACTGCAGCCTTATGGGCCACTTGGCCCGAAGAGGATAGATGAGATGAGATGACAGTATATATATGCCATGACAAGCTTCTTCTTTTTTTTTTTTTTTTTTTTAGATCAGCCCAGTTAGATCAAAAATATGTGCTAATTTTATGGCATTGGATCTAATTTTTATTCAACTTTTTGGATTTTTGTCTGCACTTCCAAGATTAGGTTTTTTTTTTTTTTTTTTTTTTTTCCAAACTAGAAATCAAACATTCCACAACTTTTCATGCATATCGGTTACTTTTCGGTGTTTTTTCCTCCCTGTAGAGTTTGGCTGCAAAGCATCCTGCCTGGCGTTCTTGATCGAGAGGTGTCGGTTCAGGAAAAATGCCTCCAGGTAAGAGTAGAAAAACCTTAGAAAAAAAATCACAAAGACAGAAATTCCACTTTGGAATTCATGCTTACAATCTAATAATAATAATAATAATAATAATAATAATAATAATAATAATAATAATAATAATAATAATAATAATAATAATAATAATAATAATAATAATAATAATAATAATAATAATAATAATAATAATAATAATAATAATAATAATAATAATAATAATAATAATAATAATAATAATAATAATAATAATAATAATAATAATAATAATAATAATAATAATAATAATAATAATAATAATAATAATAATAATAATAATAATAATAATAATAATAATAATAATAATAATAATAATAATAATAATAATAATAATAATAATAATAATAATAATAATAATAATAATAATAATAATAATAATAATAATAATAATAATAATAATAATAATAATAATAATAATAATAATAATAATAATAATAATAATAATAATAATAATAATAATAATAATAATAATAATAATAATAATAATAATAAAGATTTGTAGCGCGCACATATCCACCCTGCTGGGTGCTCAAGGCGCGGAAACAAAGAAAAAAAACATGAATACAAACAATATACAATGATAGCATAGGGAAATAAAATATGTACTGAGATACATGTGTAATGGGGGTGGGTGGCTAATTACCCTTGGATTACCGGCTGAAAAGGAGAGGGACAGAGTGGACAGTGATTAGGATCGATGTTGGTAAAGCACTTTAATTAATAAAACAATTAATCAAATAAAACAGATTTTACATAATTTCCTTCGAAATTAACACTAAGAAAACTTTAACTTTTGTGAAATAATTCAGAACTTGGAACTAGTTCATAAGTCAATAGAATAAAAATAAGCAAAAGTTAAGAGAAAAACATAAATTAATTACTACACTAGACAACAGGATTGGCCTCTTCATAACCAAATTTATACTCGGAGGTGGAGTATAAAGAAAAAGTTCAACTAGTCTTAGTTCTTACAGGAGAATTAAGAACTCAAATAAAAATAATAAATCCAGAAAAAGTAAGTAATAAAATACACAAAAGATGGAAATCCAGAAGGGAAACATAAATTGATCACAGCTGGCCAATTCTCCCTAAAACCATGAATTGCCAGAATGCAAAGTAAAACTTAGGTTGTATAAAGTACAATTTGACAGAACTATAAATATAATCATGGGGTATTAATTTCCCATCCCTTCTCGATCTCTATAAACTAAACTTAGTTAGTAACTGTTAACAAATAAAATCATGAAAGTTTCCTTTCGACTCAAAGACTGGGCCAGTCTAATATCGAGTCAGTACTAAAAATTATCAAAAACAAACTGAACTACTGTGTGCAATTTCAGCCCCCTCTGTTACCTAATCTAAAGTAAAGGAAAACATAACATCAAAACAAGGCAATTTAAGTCCATTCTAGCTCTACCCAAGAAGACTATTATAAACAAACTCTAGCCAGTGTGCACTTATAAGCCCCCAGGGCATTGAGTTAACTACTTTACCATATGGCCAAAGGAATGTCCACACAGGGGTTTTGTCTCGGTGTCCATGAGACAGAGGTGCCCTATGCCTACAATACATTCTGTGAAAATGGCACACTTAAGAAATTAAACCTTCAGTCAACTTTTCCCTTCAAAATACACTAAGTTAAGAAAAGTCAACAACTACAAAAGTAAAAGAAAATATGCTCTTTAAAGTCTGAACTCTCATGAACTTTAGTTACCTATTTACAATATCCCTGAATTAAAGGGAAAATTTAAAGAATAAAAATCTCACTCTGATCCAGAATATAGCCGATTTTGGACCAGTGTGACCATTGTTACACACAGAGGAAAAATAGTAAATATCTCAAACTTTTCTTAAGTTTAAATTAAAACATTCCCTCAATCAAAGTAAGTCAACAATCATATCAAAATAATCTATACCTCCAGAGATGCCAACATACACGATTTGGGCGTAGCAAATACGATTTTGAGCCGTGAATACGACTCTACGATAATACTTCATTGAAATACGCTAAACAAGCCGCCCTGCAGTATAATTGTATGTAGTTACAATACAAGCAAACAATGAATGAACTGTTAAGTGGAAATAAAAATGATGAAAAATAATTTTAAAAATGAAAAAACAAAACAACAACCTTTTAAATATTTACCGCAGTGGTGGTAAAAAGCGACGATAGCGGGATTAGCGGCGAATTCACACGAGTACCGTAATTTCCAGAATATAAGCCGCGGCCGCTATGCGTTGATTTTGACACGGTAAAAGTTGCCTGCGGCTTATACGCGGTGCAGCTTATACGCCGAGGTATGAATCTTGAAGAACAACGCACAATTAAGCAAAAATCGTTGGTAAACAGACAGAAACCTAAAAACCTTTATTGTTTGTATGCGTAGCGAAAATGGTCTGGTCATTGTCAGTTTTAGTGAGCGGACCTCGATACACCCAGATTTATTCAAAACTTCTGGGAAAAAAAACCGTTGCAACGTTTAGCGACATCAGAATCCACGACGTAGATCGTAGTCTATGCCATGCTTGTACTAGAGAGCCAATGGGAAAATTCGTTATATCGTAGTCTATGGAAGGAGCCAATAGGAAAATTCGTTACGCGTGGCAGGCGATGAGTCATCGTTTCGTTGGTTGCCGTTGCAGTGATTACATGTACGTTGTGCAGAAAGCAGGCAACCAGCGGGACTACGTTCGACATTCCCGAATCCCGTAAATAGACGGCCGGTACGGGAACGGAACAGCAAAATAAAAATGTCGCAGAAAGCTGCGGTGCAGAAATTTCAAGATAAATACTCAGAAAGCTACCCAGTTATTGCTGCCTCCAAACTTGGGGAACTTTGTAAAATATGCAGCACGGATTTCTGCATTAGCCATGGTGGCCTTAACGATGTCAATAATCAACATTTCTAACGTGACTGATGCATGGATTACTATCGGAAGATCATTATTGTGATCTTTTCGGATAAGATACGTCTAGCATTGTTATAATTTCATAATTTTTTCATTGAGTATTTTCCTTCAATTTACTCTGCCCCCGGTCCCACTACCGCCAGCGGGGTTCACACCGAGTGCGGTGCTGACATTGCCCAAAATCCGGACATGCATTTTTTAGCGTTAGATTTTTGCGATTTTTTTTTCAATAGATGCTACTCTTTTTTGGAATTCAATGTTGGCATCTCTGTACCTCCCTACTTCTGTGTGACAATAAAAACTTCCATTAAAATGTAAAAATAAAAGAACTTTTCCTACCTGAAAAGGAGAGGGATAGAGTGGACAGTGGTTAGGATCGATGTTGGTAAAGCACTGAGGAATGCTGACCACATCAACCCAGACCACTGCACCCTCATGGCCCAGGGGTCATTTCCACTTTCAAGTAGGGGTTGAAAAGGTTTTAAACAAATGGCATCTTTGAGAAACAGGGCTGTACTATAATAAACTTTATAAGGTAAAACAAATCAAATTTGGGGTGGGGGGTGAATCATAAAAGTCTCATCAAGGGCCCTATTTACACACGTACCTACAATGCAATTACAAATATACATCATCTTTGAAGAATTGTGACATAAGATGAGTTTTAAGCATCGACTTAAATCTAGTTTTACTATGACAAGATTTGAGTTTAGTTGGAAGATGATTCCAGAGTCTCGGAGCCGCGACAGAAAAAGACCTATCACCCCAGTTCCGTTTTAAAGTTGGTTCCTTTAGGAGTAACATGTTGCTGGAGCGCAAATTGCGTGAAGGAGTGTAGACTTTATGCAGTTCAGAAATATAAATTGGAGCAATACTATTAAAAGATTTGTGAACAATTAGCATAAGTTTAAAAACAATTCTCTGTGTTGCAATCTTTTCTTGTTAAGGACCCAGTGAAATAAGGAATTAGGAATTAGGATGAAAAGGATATTCATCTAAAAATATTATTTAAGTAGTAGGGATTAAGTTATGAATAACATGAAAAATATGACATGGGGTCAAAAAAAGGGTGATGTTTATTTTGAAGTATAAAAGAGAGTCGCGAAACAAAATTGATACAATTGTATTAATCCTAACCTTCCCAAATCCTCCAAAATCCTCTTTGCCAAAGTGAAGGATTTTGGAGGATTGATGAGGTTATTAGGCATACTTGCCTTTCCATGTGTTACGAAGAACAGAACTAAAACAGACGAACGACTCAAACAATAAAATGATAAAGCGACACAAAGGATTCAGGCGGACACTTCAGTTAAAGGAAGAAAAGAATTATTAATTGTCTTCTAGTTCGCAAATAAGTCAATACAAAAAGGTACTTAATACAATGAAATGTAAGATAATTAAACATAAACTAATACCGGTATTAAAGGAATGAGTGCTGTGTGCGCGTCCATGTTTCCAGAGTTTTGAGAGTGGACTGCTCGGGGACCGGGAAACGTTCTTAACCGTGCTCGTGGTGTTCCATGGCCGGAACGCAGTGAGAAGACCGGGCCGGAGACTGTTGACGTGACCCTTGTTGGAGCCAGGGCAGTCGTTGAACCTATCGTGGTGACGAATCAGTCCACCAGGCAGGCCGGGATACACGGGAGTTGGACGGCGGCAAGGGCCCTATCAATTGGGCGACCCTTGGTTGAGACCTTCAGGCATGCTGGTCGAGATGGGTGTCGCTGGAGAGCGACCGCTCACGTACGGCACCCCGCAAGTCGTGTCTCAGCTCTTTTGTTACCCTCTCTCTTTTTAGGGGGCACGCACCGGTATTTAACCAACTATGTAGCATTGTAAGATAAAATAGTTGTGTAATGTTACCTAATGCGTTAACAAAGTGTTTTATTTGTGCCATACCTTGGTGAACACTATTTGTTTACCAGATGGAGGGTTACAACATATAAATATGTTAAACAGGTCAATATTATTATAGGCTCTTGTAACACTCTCCCCCATAAACAAAAAAAATACGACCTAAAGAAGTATTTTTTCTAAATCATTAAAGCCTACATCTTTAAATCTGAAAATTCTACTCCAAAATCCACAAAAAAGTTACACAGTGAAAAGGTCCAAAATCTACCAAATAATTTTCCACCAGTTTTACTTAGATAAGTTATTAACCAAAATTAACTTTAAATTTCCAATGGAAATTACTTATATCAGATTCATCCTAATCTCTGACAATTAATTTCGAAACACTGAACATAACGGTATTTTAACATCTACTTAAATAATCGGCGATAATATTGTCTTTGCCTGGAATATGGTGGTACTCAAGGTCATAACCTTGAAGGAACAAACTCCATCTCATTAGCCTTTGACTCTTATTCCTGAACCTGTTAATGTACACTAGCGGATTATGGTCCGTGTATACTGTAACTGGGAAAGGTCCTGTTACATAAATCTCGAAATGTTCAATGGCTAAAATTAAGCCCAAGGTTTCCTTTTCAATTGTGGAATACCTTTTCTGATGCTTGTTGAGTTTTCTGGAAAAGTAACTCACTGGGTGTTCTAGGCCCTGACTGTTCTCTTGAAACAGAACGGCTCCTACACCCACATCACTTGCATCAACGGCCATTTTGAAAGACCTTTCGAAATCTGCAATCATAAGAACAGGTTCATTAGTCAAAACGTTTTTAAGTTTCTCAAAGGCTAACTGACATGGGGTTGACCATTCAAATTTAACATTTTTAGCCAACAGATTCTTGCTTGAACAGGTTACTAGTGAAATTAGATCCCTGGTCATGCTGAACTACTTTAGGTAGATCCATTCTGGTGAAAAATTTGACTAAGGCCTCAGAAACTTTCTTAGCGGTGATGTTTCGCAGAGGTATTGCCTCTGGGTATCTAGTCACAACATCCATGATGGTTAAGAGGTACATGTGACCGGACCTCGTTTTTGGTAAAGGTCCTACACAGTCAATAATTACCTTATCAAAGGGCTGCCCACAGGCAGGAATTGGAATCAATGGGGCAACTGGTATCTTTTGGTTTGATTTGCCCACTATTTGACATGTGTGACAAGTTTGACAGAATTGACTCACATCTTTGTGAAGTTTAGGCCAAAAGAAATGGCGCATGATGCGATCTTGGGTTTTACGAACCCCAAGATGGCCTGACATCGGCAGATCATGTGCTATCTTCATGATTTCTGCTCGATGAGACGGTGGAACTACTATTTGATAAATAACGCCCCACTCATCAGCGGGAACTTCTGGGTGACGCCATTTGCGCATCAATACCCCATGTTCCGACTTAAAGTAGCAAACCGGGACTGTCTCTGCTTCTTTCTCACTAAGTGCAGAACTGAGAAGTCTGTTTGGTTCAGGATCTGACTCTTGCAGTGAGATGAGTCTACTTTTACTGAACATGACAGGCTTACCTTGAGAATCACTACTACTCGATTGAGTTTTAGACTGGATTCGATTGAGAGGAATTGGTACCTCATCCTCTACATCATAAAAGAATGTTTCTGCCAAATTATAACATTCATCATCGGCTCTTTGATTTGAAATTTGGTCTCCCATCTCAGTTTTTCGAGCCATAGACCTTGTGGTCACACATGCGGGAAAAATGCCCGGATAACATTCAGAAATCCGCTCTGTGTCAGGATTTGAGGATGGGATTGCCGTTAATTTAACGCATGGTGTAGATTGACAGTCTACCTTTGACCCTGCAATGTCATTACCAAGAATGAACGAAACCCCTTCTATGGGTAAATTGGGAACAATGCCTACTTCAACAAATCCCGTTTTAAAATCGGAATCAAGGTAAACCTGATGGAGTGGGACACTATAAAAGTCACTTCCCACGCCTCTAATCAAAACACTCAAGTGGCTATTGAGGTCACTAATGGAGGGAATAACACTACTTAAAAGTAAGGATTGGGCAGCACCCGTATCCCTCAGAATGTGAACCAAATATGAATCGTCATCTTCTTTAAACGATACTCGACCCTTTGACATGAAAGGTTCATAGCTACTATCTACTTCCACACGTGAACGACTTGACTCAAGGGCAATTTTACTTGAATTTGATGCCAATCTGCCTTCGCTTAACTCAACAGAAGGGGTAAAATCCTTTTGGGACATCCCGGAACTAATGTTGGCAGTTAAAGCAACACCCTTCTCAAGTTTCTTTCTTTTGAAACAGTTTTCATAAGTATGCCCAACTTTATGACAAAAGCTACAGATTGGTCGATTGTTTCGCCGTGAATTTTGCGGCGAACCAGAGGCGGTGCTAGGCCCTTGTTCCTTGGAGGAAACTTGTCCCAACTTAGAACTTTCCTTAGAACTTTCTTTGAACTGTTCTGTGGATGGTTTGTTATTCCCGCCATTTTTACTCCACTTCCTGTGAATATTGTAACCAGATTGAACAAAAGTTTGACGGTGGACCAACTCGAAGTCGTCTGCCATAATGGCAGCGGCCTCAAGTTTCTCCACACCCCTGTCTGCTAAGTGAGTTTTAACCTGAGTGGGTAGGCAATTCTTAAACTCCTCAAGCAACATAAGGTTGCGTAGTTTATCAAAATCTTTGCCAATCTCTTTTGAAAGTAGCCATCGATCAAACAGGTTAGTTTTCTCACGAGCAAATTCTACATGTGTTTGATTTGGAAGTTTTTGGTAACTACGAAATTTTTGTCTGTACGCTTCAGGCACCAGCTGGTATGCCTTCAAGACTCTTTCTTTGACAATCTCATAATCAGCACTTTGTTCAGATGTTAAAGCTATATAAACATCTTTGGCCTTTCCCTCAAAAATGCTATGAAGAAGTATGGTCCAATGTTCTTTGGGCCATTTCAATTTCTGAGCCAAATTCTCAAAAGAGGTGAAGTATTTTAATACCTCTTTGTGGTCAAATTTTGGGACCAGCCTGATGTTTTTCGCAAAGTCAAAGTTTACTGGATTAGTCGGCTTTTTGCCCTGAAGCTCCAGCTCTTTCAATTTCGTCTCGTGATGCAGTTTCTCAAGTTCAAACGCAGCTCGTGCTTTTTCAGTTTCTTTCTCAATTTCTTTCAGCTTGATTTGCAACTGCAAAACTTCCAATTGATTGGATGGATTTTGATTGGCTGACTGTTCGATATTAACTTCAATGTACCCATTTTCTTTCAATGCTATTACCACCAATCGGTTCAAATGTATCTTTTTGGCTGCAATTGTAACTTTCACATCAAGGTATTGCACTATCGCAACTAATTTGTCTTTGGTTAACTCATCAATGTCGGCAGGAGTTAATACCTCCTTCTCAAGGAATTGTTCGACATTAAAACTCATGGTGAATTAATATTAACAAGAAAACAATGATGGATAATTGCATGAAGGCAAAGACAATGAAATCAAAATGGTAATAACACAATTTGAACGAAATGACAATTAATGAATGAATGAGTCTGCCTGAAATGTATGTGTCACTAAAATTGAACAATTCAATTAATTAACTTCGTTCTTTCCCGGACAAGCCCCCAATTTCTGTTACGAAGAACAGAACTAAAACAGACGAACGACTCAAACAATAAAATGATAAAGCGACACAAAGGATTCAGGCGGACACTTCAGTTAAAGGAAGAAAAGAATTATTAATTGTCTTCTAGTTCGCAAATAAGTCAATACAAAAAGGTACTTAATACAATGAAATATAAGATAATTAAACATAAACTAATACCGGTATTAAAGGAATGAGTGCTGTGTGCACGTCCATGTTTCCAGAGTTTTGAGAGTGGACTGCTCGGGGACCGGGAAACGTTCTTGACCGTGCTCGTGGTGTTCCATGGCCGGAACGCAATGAGAAGACCGGGCCGGAGACTGTTGACGTGACCCTTGTTGGAGCCAGGGCAGTCGTTGAAACTATCGTGGTGACGAATCAGTCCACCAGGCAGGCCGGGATACACGGGAGTTGGACGGCGGCAAGGGCCCTATCAATTGGGCGACCCTTGGTTGAGACCTTCAGGCATGCTGGTCGAGATGGGTGTCGCTGGAGAGCGACCGCTCACGTACGGCACCCCGCAAGTCGTGTCTCAGCTCTTTTGTTACCCTCTCTCTTTTTAGGGGGCACGCACCGGTATTTAACCAACTATGTAGCATTGTAAGATAAAATAGTTGTGTAATGTTACCTAATGCGTTAACAAAGTGTTTTATTTGTGCCATACCTTGGTGAACACTATTTGTTTACCAGATGGAGGGTTACAACATATAAATATGTTAAACAGGTCAATATTACTATAGGCTATTGTAACACATGGTACATGTACATCCATGTTTGTTGTAGTGATTGCAAGGTCAGTGCTTGGGTCAGTGGACACTGTTTATTTCTCCATGCATGCAGGAAGGGTACCTGGCCATGTACATGTATCACAGGTTAGAAACACATGTGTGCATACATGTCATGTGCTTGCTTGACTACTGAAGGATTTTGAAGGATTTTGAAGGATTCAGGTTATGTGTAAGCAAATGGGCCTAGGGAGTTAGGAAGGATTCAGGTTATGTGTAAGCAATTGGGCCTAGGGAGTTAGGGAGGATTCAGGTTATGTGTAAGCAAATGGGCCTCGGGAGTTAGGGAGGATTCAGGTTATGTGTAAGCAAATGGGCCTAGGGAGTTAGGAAGGATTCAGGTTATGTGTAAGCAAATGGGCCTAGGGAGTTAGGAACGATTCAGGTTATGTGTAAGCAAATGGGCCTAGGGAGTTAGGAAGGATTCAGGTTATGTGTAAGCAAATGGGCCTAGGGAGTTAGGGAGGATTCAGGTTATGTGTAAGCAAATGGGCCTAGGGAGTTAGGGAGGATTCAGGTTATGTGTAAGCAAATGGGCCTAGGGAGTTAGGAAGGATTCAGGTTATGTGTAAGCAAATGGGCCTAGGGAGTTAGGGAGGATTCAGGTTATGTGTAAGCAAATGGGCCTAGGGAGTTAGGGTTAATAGTATTAAAAAGTAATACACATTTTGACGAAGGTGACACGAAAATAGTAAATTAAAGAGTGCAAGAGCGGGTACCAGTGAACGTTGGTAACTGAAAACAAAACAGGAACAGAAGGTTAATAGAAGAGTGGTTGACTGCTAGCTGGTATGGTGACGACGATCAGCGTACAGGACGCGCGCGCAGTAATAGATTGATTATTTTTTATTCTCGTATGATTGTTCAATGTCTTAAAGCTCCTGAAAGAGATCTTGTTGGACGGCATTTCTGCTCGTAGCCGTAGTGACGATGATGGAGCGCGATTGTCTTGGAATCTTCTTGGGATTCTCAGTCAAGATGGCTCCGGAGACCTGAGGTAATTTCTTTTTTAATCATGCTATTTTCAGACCTCCCAGCAAAACCTATAAAACCTATAAAAAAACCTATATTTCAAAATGGGAACCTTTATTTCCCCCCCAAAAAAGCCTATATTAACCTATAAAAATCTATATTTTTAATCTCCTGCAACACATTTTCAAGTATAAAGAGAAGCCAAAACAGTAGTCAAACTGTAACATTTGTACCGCTCTTAGATTTTTTGCCGGACAGGGTATGGGGTAATGTACTTTGTTGCAAAAAGTACTCAGAAGGTAGGCAATTTACAAAAAACTTGTTACTTAACACTGCATAATCACGGGAAATAACCTATAATAACCTATATTTTGCTTTAAAAAACCTATTTAAAAAACCTGTATTTGGTAAATTAGGCACTGGGAGGCCTGTATTTTATATTTGTGACCCCAGAGAAAATTTAAATGAATTTAAACTCTGTATAGCTAAAAGTTGAATGGGCTAAATATATATATATATATATATATATATATATATATATATATATATATATATATATATATATATATATATATATATATATATATATATATACTTATTTTAATTATTCCATTATTTTATTTTTATTTATTTATTTTTATTTTTTATTTTTTTAATTGGTCAGTTGGATATGCTTGCATGTTAAATTCTTGACTGTGTTTTTTACGAAGTTTGTTGCTTAAATGTGAAAAATAAATGGAATTCTCAAAATAATGTTGTTTTTAATCCCTGTTGCTATAGACGATATCTTCAGAAGGCTTGTATGTTATGGTCCAAACAGAAGGTTCTATCAAAAAGTCTTCTCCGAGCGGTGACATCTCACATCAACCACGAAAATGACCAGGTATACATTCCATTCTCTACTTTTTTACTTACCAGTTTATCCGTCCTTAGCAAAAATTTCCCACTAAGCTTTTCTGTGGAATTAGGTAGGTACAAATAGCAAAATGTTTGTTTCAAGAAGTAAGTTTTTGCTTTAGAGAGGAGGGCCAAAGTCATGGTACAGCCAAACCTTTAAGAAGCCTGGCCAGGCCCAGACTTTGCCCAGGCCTATGGGCCTATATAATCCCCTAGCTGAGCACAAAAGACCCTCTACTAATGAATAGATCTCAAATAGCTCTTATTGTTAACACAAACTTGACTGACACCTCAGCTGTCTTTTGTTCACAACTGCAGCCATTATAATGAGCTCTACTTGGCTGGGCTAGGCCCTCCAGAAGCCCAGGTTATGTTGATTGGCAGGTAATAATAATAATAATGTGGACTTATGTAGTGCATGTATCCACCAAACTGGTGCTCAAGGCGCATTATATTATATGATTACCCAGGGTTCGTACGGGTCATGGAAAACCTGGAAAGTCAGGGAATTTTGCTTTTGCATTTTCCAGGCCTTGAAAGTCATGGAAAATGGTAAACTTCTTTAAAAGTCATGGAAAGTCATGGAATTTTAAGACTTATTAAAACCAGTTCGCGTCGGAGGCCGTGTACACACGCAATTTCTTTTCGCACCGCGGATCGGAGAGCGTCTAAATTACACGCCATAGGAAACTCGGGAATATTTGTATGCATGCTCGGTTGACGTGATAACGAGCCACGTACGTAAAGTGACGTGCACAGAAGACTGTGGAAGCTTCCGTTGTCCTTCCTTTCGGGTGACGTGAAAACACGCCATTTTGGCAGAGCTCGTGCTTTGGCACAAGAGCGGAGGCCACTCGCTTTTGTGCGGTGGCACTCGTAAACCTGTTCCACACCTTTGTATTTGTCTCCATTGAAATCTATAAAGCTGCGTTATACTAAGATTTCTATAGACCAATTACCGTGCACCATTGTTACTAGGTACCATGCCACTCGGATAATGGGGAAGGAATCCTTCCTCCATGCTCGGTTGACGTGTAAATACAACGAAGAATTCTTTCGAGGGCTCGGTGGACTTCTAAAGACGCAACACCAAATACGCCCTCCTGGCTATAATTCCCACGGGAAACTCGCCAATTTATCTGCTAATAAGCTAAATGGGGTGTCTCATCTTAGTTTCATTGACGTAACCAAAACAAATTCACGCAAAAAAAAAAACGCGTTTGTGTGTGAAAAAGAAACCCGCACAGGGGCCCAGAAAAACTTTTTTTTATTCCCGACGCAAACTGGTTTTAAAAGAAAAAGAAACAAGACAACCGGCAACCAAAAAGACACAATTTCTGGGTCACAAGTTCACATCAAAGAAATGTCTGCCGACTTTGGAATGTTGAATGTATCAATTTGGGATTAGAGCCAAGGCAAGAGTTGGGGCTATTGTTCACTTGACAATGACTGACAGGTTGTGGTTTTACACTCCCAGACCAAGAGACAATAACCTCTGGGACCTGGTTCTTGGCTGGTTTACAAGCTATTATAAACTAAACACGCGTGGGTCCCACTCTGCCTGACACGCGGGTACCCCGCTCATCTGGTTTTTGCCTAAGCAGTGTGGTAGCGGAACCAGTGTCGTTTAACGTTGAATGCTTATAAATAGATCGCGGCAGGCCGCATAGTTACAAATGCGGTGCATCAAAAACATTCTCTTGAAAAGAAACAAAGTTGCTGGCCAATTAAAATGTATCAATAAAGCTTCCTTCAAGATAAAATAATTCTCTCAGTGGCAACAAATTATTGTTATAAAGGAAATTTTGGGGTGTTTTTTTTTCACCATGGAATAAATTATAGCGTATCGATAGCGTATCGGCCGATTTATAGCGTATCGGCCGATTTATAGCGTATCGGTATTTTTATAGCGTATCGGGCATGCCTGGCTAGAACACTGGTGTTATGCAAATCTACTTAGATTCGCGTTGTTAATGTTGCATTGGGCGCGAATCTTCGCGCGAATCGAAAAGTCACGGAAAAGTCATGGAATACTTGTTGTAAAGGTCATGGAAAGTCATGGAATTATCTTAGTAAAAAAGTGTACGAACCCTGTTACCCCTGCGCATAAATCATTCCTGAAACCATCTCAGCTCCCTGGGGAGTATACAGCTCAGTTGCTGCCATTACAGCGCATATAGGGCTAATCAAACACAACAACCAACTCTGCCCTCACAGGTACCCATTTACTCCTGGGTGGAGAGAAGCAATTATGGTAAAGTGTCTTGCTCAAGGACACAAGCACCACGGTCGCGGTTGGGATTCGAACCCACATTCTGACGACTCAGCCATCAGAACACAAATCCCATGCACTAAACCGCTCGACCATGGCACTCCACACTGTATTGTTACAGGATTAGGACTCACAAAAGACAGATTAGGAGGCCAGGTAGCCTGGGCCTGGCAGGGCTTTTCAAAGGCTTGGCTGTACCACGACTTTGGCCATCCTCCCTCTATGTAGAGTTTGTTGATTACCTGCAAAACTTTCTTTCAAACTTCCAAACTTGTCCTCAAGGGACGTTTTCATAGAGCTGCAAAGTTGCTCAGAAGCAGAGTTACGCTTAGCAAAAAAAATCGGTTACCAAGCCAAACTGTTATGCAATGTATATTGCTTCTGCTGGTTACGAGCTAAATTTTGCTGAGCAGATCAATGTGCTAAGCTATATTTTCTGCTTGCCAGTTTTTTTATCTGCATGTTTGATTCAACACACAGGCTGCTTGGCTCCTGCTAGCCGAGGTCGCGCCCTGCTGCCCGACCTTTGACCCCTCGGTCATCACCCAAGCCTGGGACCGCCACAAGTGCGCCGATTCTCCCGTCCCGCTCACCACCCTGCAGCGCATCCTCTCCGTCATGGGCAGTCTGGCCGGTCGCCTTGACGATGACACCAAGCACGAGATGATCGGCGACCTCAAGAGGCGACTGATGGCGTTTGACGCGTCGCCGGAGCTGAGCGGCTCAATGTTATCCACACTGAATAAGGTGATTAATCCTGTACCTTATCCTGACTGTTGGTGGCATGCAGCTTGTTTGATGTATATCTGTATATCTGTTTGATGTATAGACTAAGCATACTCGTAGAAGCAGTTTTGTCAACATTACCTCCAGTTGTACCTCCAGTTCTTTTCAGAACTAATTACTACTCAATTGAGATTCCACATGGTGTCACCGCAATTAGTCTTACTTAACATTACCAATGTTGTCTCCAAAATACTTCACAAAATTCAAGATTTGCTTGTCAAAATTACATACCCACAAATATTTTGCTTTCCCTAAAAATGTTGCTTCGTAAAGGTTTTGATTCGAAATCGTTCCTTGAGTACTTTCCCTTAAATTGTACTTTTTTTCTTGTAACCCCTCCAAACTTCGCATTCCAGTTGTGCATGTCCATCGACGGCACCGCAGACAAGACGAGCACCCTCATGGAAGGCATCACGGACGACCTTCTGCAGGCCTGCACCACGTACCTCTCCCGGTTGATCCTCGAGGAGGGACCCACCCAGATAGCCGTCTGCGAGACCACCTTGGTGCGATACTTGGGAACCCTGGGGGAGGTGGCCTGCCTCTGTCCGGCGAGGATGTCTCGACGCATGTTCATGTTGGTCCAGTCATTGTTGGCCGGTCCTACTAAATTGGATGGTATAAAACCACTATAACCTGAAAATGTCTGAAACTCTCTTGTTAGGGACGAAATTTCTAAAAACCTGGACGGCTGTGATTAGAATTCAGACAGAATGTCAGAAATACTTTCTCCAATTTTAACTCAGTGACTGAAAATAATACCCCACATGATAAGGTCATATTACCGTTGTTGCTGAATGTCAGAAATGCTTTCTCCAATTTGAAGTTTTAGACAAAAAAAAAAGAGTTTCAGAAATTCTCAGTTCATAGGATGATATTTTGTTCTCTCTTTCCTTAAAGGGACTGTACCGTCACGATCAACAACAGGGCATGGAATCGGAGTGATCATTAGATTAACTCAGTGACTGAAAATAATACCCCACATGATAAGGTCATATGTGAACCCGCTCTGGCAAAACCCGAAACTTCTCGGCATTTACCATAATGCGTAACAGCCATGAAAAGTCCAAAACTGACCCCAGGAACCAGTTTGAGATTTTCATGTCACCATATAGAGTTAGAGCATTTTCTCTAGATTTTGAAAAATCCTGAAACGTTGTTGGGAACATTGTTAATTTTCACGATAAATTTGGGAGGTCACTCCGAAAAGTTGGGTCTAAGTTTAGGATTTTGCCAGAGCCAGTCACATATTACCGTTGTTGCTGCGTAAATGAGCCAGTAATTTTCAGTCATCTTAAACTAGGACACGGATTTCATGCCCTGTTGAAAAGTCTGCTCTGATCATGACGATGCTGTCCCTTTTAATAAAGACCAAGGGGTCGTGGCTACATTTTTACTTAAAAGAATTTTGTTCCCCCCCCCAACTAGGAGATTCCATTCATGGATCGCAGGCGTCGTCGTCGTCTTCACAAAGCCAGCCGCCCCTCTCCCAGTTCGGTAACACCGTCCTCTCTAACACGGTCCGAGCCCACGTCTTCATCACACTGGGTAAGCTGTGTCTTGTCCACGAGAGCCTGGCCAAGCAGTGCATTGCGGCGTTGTCTCGCGAGCTGGAGACATCGTCCAATCCGGCCGTTAGAAACAATGTTGCCGTGATCATGTGTGACCTGTGCATCAGGTAAACAAGTTGTTAAGGCCCATAAAAAAAGTCTCCAGTGTCTGGGCTCTGTGTGCGTCGCCTGAGAGCCACGCGTCAGCATTTTAAAATCTTTTTCTTCTATTAAACGATGTCTAGTTGCAGCCAAAATTGCCGGATCGATTGGAATTCTGCCACGCTGTGTTTTTAACGACTTTTTTCCATAGGGTATGATACATATACATATATCACATATTTCCCTGTTGGTCACCCAAAAAAAAAAAAAAAATACAAAAAAAATAAATAAATAAAACGTGTCACTGCACCGATTTTTAAAGCTGACCGATTACCAGAAACTGGAGACCTTTTTTTGGTCTAACAATGACCCTTGAAATTCTTACCACTGGTTCTTCTCAGAACTAACAATTATTACAACTTGCTATTAAAACCCTCCTACACATGGAGGCCACTCCGATCCACAAAATTCTGTTCTTGAGCAACCTTCAGTACATACATGTACAAGCCTGCTGTCCTTTCCATGTAATCTTACAAAATCAACTGTGTGCTACCCAAGGCCACTGTAAATGTTTGAACATATTTTAGTATGGCCTGCAATGTATCGATGGGAGACCACTTTACCCTGTAATCTCAGTGGTGTGACAGTGCACAGAAGGATAACCACAGGAGGCCACTGGCAACAGCTAATGGCTTTGTGTGGCCTGAATGGGTTGTTTCAAAAATTGCACTAATTGTAGGTGTGGTGTGACAGTGCACAGAAGGGTAAGCATAGGAGGTCACTGGCAACAGCTAATGGCTTGGAGTGGCCTGAATGGGTTGTTTCAAAAATTGCACTTATTGTAGGTGTGGTGTGACAGTGCACAGAAGGGTAACCATAGGAGGCCACTGGCAACAGCTAATGGCTTGGAGTGGCCTGAATGGGTTTCAAAAATTGCACTGATTGTAGGAGGGTTTAAGAGATTGTATACATGATACTACTGCAAACCTTACTCCTACTGTTTCAATTTATTTGTCCGTATTTTAGATATCCCAGTGTGGTTGACTGTCACATCGCTAATCTGTCAATGTGCTTCAAAGACGAGTCGGACTTAGTGAGGAAACAGAGCTTGACGTTGCTGACCCACCTCCTACTGGTGAGAAGGAGAAGAAAAAAATCGCTGGGCAGTTTCATTAACCCTAACCTTCCCAAATCCTCCAAAATCCTCTTTGCTAAAGTGAAGGATTTTGAAGGATTGAGGTTATTAGGCACACTTGCCTTTCCATGGTACATGTACATCCATGTTTGTTGTAGTGATTGCAAGGTCAGTGCTTGGGTCAGTGGACACTGTTTATTGCTCCAGGCATGCAGGGAGGGTCCCTGGCCATGTACATGTATCACAGATTAGAAACACATGTGTGCATACATGTCATGTGCTTGCTTTACTACTGAAGGATTTTGGAGGATTCAGGTTATGTGTAAGCAAACAGGTCTAGGGAGTTAGGAAGGATTCAGGTTATGTGTAAGCAAATGGGCCTAGGGAGTTAGGGTTAAAGTTCTCTGATTTCAGGATTTTTTTTATTACTTTGCCTCAATATTTTCTTGAAAGAAGAGAAGTAGCCACCCAAGGAAAGAAAGAAGTAGCCTGTATTGTGTCCAAACCTCTAGGTTCTTGTTTGTGGGGATGTGGAGAGTCTGTAAATCCTCCAAAATTAAACATCCAGGAGGTTCAGGGGACTTTGTCCTCTAGACCAAAGGGAGACCCATTCCCGGGACCCATATTTCAGGATGTTTTACTTTGGTCAAATCACACCCGTGGTTCATTCTTATATGATAAACTTAATACCGTCTCTTTACTCCTTGACATGTTTCAGGAGGATTACATCAAATGGAGGGGATCCCTATTCTTTCATTTTATCACAAGTCTTGTCGATGACGTCAAGGAAATACGTGATTTCGGTAAGAACCACAGTCAGGCTTCTGGAGATAACCCGGCATGATATTCTTCCTACTTTAGTAGGAAATCTTACCATTTGATTTTGAAAATCCGACCATGAAAACTGGTTCCGACTATCTTCAGACCACGGAAACCTTCCTTGTGTATCATTTTATTGTAAATACCAAGATAAAAAACAGTTTCCTTGCTATACATGGCTATAGAGGTAAACCGCTATAGGCTAGTATATGCCTAATGATAATGGCAAACATTTTTCCTACCTTTTGATTTTCTCACAATATCATGGCTGTATAGCAATTGTTCAGTGGTTTGACTCTTACAATTCTTGGATTCTTAAAAAAAAATATTTATTTATTTATTTTTAAATAAATGTAGGTTATACCAAAAAAAATTGTCTCTATACTATTTCTGACAGTGATCCATGGTTGCAATGACAATAAATCCATGGGTTTTTGTTTTTTTTGTTTTTTTTGATAGCCTGATTTTCTCCAATTACTATGACAACCATTGGCAATTTTGATACATTTTTCTTGCAGCTGAGTTTTGTCTGGTCCAGCTGCTTCTGAAGCGTCACCCCAACATGCTCTTCCAACATTTTGTGGAATCGGTGTTTCACTTCAATGCCTACGACAAACACAACAGTGAGTAGTAGTAAGTCTTGTATTGGTGTCCTCGGCCCTAGCTCGAGGCCAAGTCACCAGTCCTGTAACCCTAACCACCCCAAATCCTTCAAAATCATACAAGGGGCACCTTTTCTTTTTTTGAATTCAGCACTGTTGGAAACTGGTACGTTCACCTCTTCAAATGAAGCAAAATTACTACCTGGCAAGAAGTACAGGCCATAAGTGCTGAATATGAAAGATCAACGAAAATGCATGGTGCATTTTGAAGATAAGGGCATGTTTCCAAAAGTGCACTGATGGATTTTGGAGGATTCAGGAAGGTTCCTAGTCAGAATACCTAGGGGGTTAGGGTTCAGGAAGGTTCCTAGACAGAATACCTATAGGGGGTTAGGGTTAAAGAAGGTTCCTAGCCAGAATACCTATAGGGGGTTAGGGTTAAAGAAGGTTCCTAGCCAGAATACCTGTAGGGGGTTAGGGTTAAAGAAGGTTCCTAGCCAGAATACCTATAGGGGGTTAGGGTTAAAGAAGGTTCCTAGCCAGAATACCTGTAGGGAGTTAGGGTTAAAGAAGGTTCCTAGCCAGAATACCTGTAGGGAGTTAGGGTTAAAGAAGGTTCCTAGCCAGAATACCTATAGGGGGTTAGGGTTAAAGAAGGTTCCTAGCCAGAATACCTAGGAGGGTTAGGGTTAAAGATTTCACTTCAGCAAGAATACCAAATACTGAATTCAGACGACAAATGTTTCATTTGTTTGTACCCCAACTATAATCTTAAGATGTGTCCTAGTTTAAGATAAACACAGTGAACTGAAAATGACTGGCTCATTTATGCAGCAGCAACGGTAATATGACCTTATCATGTTGGGTATTATTTTTCAATCACAGAGTTAATCTAAAACCATGCCCTGTTGATCGTCACGATATTGCCCCTTAATGCCCTAACCAAAAAAATAATAATGATCATATTTTATTCATTAACCCTACCCCCTAGGTATTCTGGCTAGGAACCTTCCCGAATCCTCCAAAATCCATCAGTGCACTTTTGGAAACATGCCCCTTATCTTCAAAATGCACCATGCATTTCCGTTGATCTTTCAAATTCAGCACTTATGGCCTGTACTGCCCCATTTGAAGAGGTGAAAGTACCAGTTTCCAACAGTGCTGAATTTTTCCCAAAAAGTGCCCCTTGGAGGATTTTGCAGGATTTTGGGTGGTTAGGGTTAATGTTATAGTGTATCGTGGTTTAAACATCTGTTAGATTTTTCTTGAAAATTTTCCTGAAAACCACAAATCTGTTGTCACAACCCTGTTCTAGTCTACAACCAGTTCAGCCAGACGGATCGCGAGAAACAAATGTTCTCCTTGAAGGGTGCCCCCAACGCCAACAAGCGGAGAACCATCTATCGCTTCATGCTTCAGCACATGACGGACGAGCATCGCTTCAAATTAATGGCTAAACTCTCCCAGGAGGTAAAAGGGGGGTGGGGAGTGGACACGTGAAAAGGAGGGGGTACACTACAATATTTGGCCATAGTCAACAATTAACCTTAACTAAGCTTGGGTGATAACACGATAATATCAAATATCTCAGTAACTTTTTTTATTCGATTACGATATCCAGAACCTTATCAAGTTACCTCGTAACGGAAAATCGCGATTAAAAAAAAATATATCGCGATTAGAAAAAAAAACACCATTGTAAGTCAAGTCAGAAATTCCATGGAAATGAAATTAGGACAGTCTTTTCAGCTTTTGGAAGTGAGAAACAAAAGCAAACTACTTCAGAAGTACATACACACAACGCAAACGAATTTGCAATTTATTGTGACGCTTGTAGAGGGGGTACATACCCGTGGCTGTCGGCTCTAAAGCAATCATGCATGAATGAAAAACAAATAATCGCGATATTATCGAAAATCGCAATATATGCTTGGCGATATATCGTCATGACATTAAGATTTTCCAAAATTAAAGCTCAAATCGGACTTTCTTTTAGCAAAAATCCTGGTGGAATTTATCCTTGTTAATAAACAGGCATGTGACTCTTCTGTGTACCTGAAAATTTCTGGATTTTTTATTATTATTTTTTAAAAATAAATAATAATTTCAAAACAGTTTCCTGCAGAGCAGAATTCACCACAGAGCATCTAGTGATGAAATATGATTTGTACGTTTTGTAGGTTCTTGCTGCAATCGTAGATGGTGTTCTCCCTCTCAATGAAGATACTAACATCCTCCTTCAAGACACCTTGGATATCCTCTGTTGTAAGGTACAAACAAAACCTTAACCAGTTCGCGTCGGAGGCCGTGTATACATGCAATTTTTTTTTGGACAGCGGATCGGAGAGCGTCTAAACACGCCACAGGATTCTCGGGAATATTTGTATAGATTCCCGGTCGACGTGGCAACGAGCCATAAGCATACGGTGGAAGACGCGGTCTCCCCGGTCACGCTCTGGTGAGCACCATTGGTCGTGTTTGTGCGGTAAAAATAAACCCGCCACGGGGTTCGGAAAAACTTTTTTATTCACGGTGCGAACTGGTTAAGATGAACACAGTGACAGAAAATTACTGGCTCATATACGCAGCAGCAGCTGTACTGTGACCTTATCATAATGGGGTATTATTTTCAGTCGCTGATTTTATCTAAAACTAGCACTCCAATAAAGCCTTATCGAAATTGCCGCGAGCATGCGCATTGATTTGAAAAACAACCTCGTACCTTGGAAAAAAAATGAGTACCCTTGCCTATGAAGATATGTGAAAAGTCAGTGGGGGCGATTTGTTTTAGTGATAAGTTTTTTACGCATTATGACAACATTACGGAGAATTTTTCCTCGAAATTCATAAGATCATAAACAGAAGACGTAAGTTATTATATCTAACCAATTTCAAAGAAAAATTCTCCGTAATGTTGTCATAATACATAAAAAATTTATCACCAAAAAAAAAAACCCCACCTATTGACTTCACATATCCTCGTTACGCAAGGTTACTAATTTTTTCCAAGGTACGAGGTTGTTTTTCAAGTCAATGCGCATGCTCGCGGCAATTCCGATGAGGCTGATTCCATGCCCTGTTGATCGTGACGATATTATTCCTTTAATCATTTACAAATTGTGTTTATCGACAGTGATTGAAAAGCACAACTACAACGGCCCATCAGCTACTGATATTGGGGTGTTTTTTTCTCTCTCTGACCACAGGAGATCAAACTGGCCTCCCTGCGTCCGAAGGCGACCTCTGACATCGATGACCGGATGGAGATGGCCGAGGCGGTCATCAACCAAGCCAAGACCAAGCTGATCACGCAGGTGGTCAAGCAGAACATGATTGAGAACATCGTGCCGATCGTCATCGCACTCAAGCATAATGTAAGTATACCGAATGGCCAACTATTACACAGAGCTGCTTAGCAGATAAAATTGCTTACTAGAAAAATTTGCTTAGCGGATTTCTTTGGTTACCAGCCAAACTTTCATTAAAAAAAAGTATGCATTTTGGCTGGTAGTCTGTTTTATTTCGCTTAGCAACAATTTTTGCTTAGCAAAATTCTCTGCTTAGCGTCTCAGTGAAATTGGTCATCTCGTCCTATTCCTAAGAAAACATTTTTGCTAAGCAATACAGAACTTTAATCAATATTTTTGTTTGGGTGATCGGTACTTTTAATATTAAAACTTTCAAGTAATAATTTTGTATAAGTTTTGAGGCTTTGCATGGTGGAATATCGATATCGTTTCGGTTTGCGGTAACACCATGTGTTTATCTCAACTAACGTGAAGCTGAGGTACAGGTTCTGAAAAGAACCTTATCGCACAACTCGTATCTCAACCTTCGTTAAGTGAGAAAGGTTCAAGGGAGAACCAATTTCGGGCAACTCGTTTTTCTCTACTGTCGCTAAGTGAGAAATATGGTTCAGGGAAAACCATTAGGACTCCATGGGTTAATATGGTTCAGGGAGAACCATGGGGACTTCACGGGTTATTCTCAACGTTTCGATTAGCTTGCTCTAATCTTCGTCAGGAGAATGAAGAGGTTTGCCGATGCAGCTTCTTAAGTAGTATTTGCTGGGATTGAGAATAACCCGTGAAGTCCCCATGGTTCTCCCTGAACCATATTAACCCGTGAAGTCCTCATGGGTTTCCCTGAACCATATTTCTCAATTAGCGACAGTAGAGAAAAACGAGTTGCCCGAAATTGGTTCTCCCTTGACCCTTTCTCACTTAACGAAGGTTGAGATACGAGTTGTGCGATAAGGTTCTATTTAGAACCTGTACCTCAGCTTCACGTTAGTTGAGATAAACACACGGTGTTACCGCAAACCGAAACGATAATAATTTTGTAGTCGGGTATTTACCAATGTTGTACCAACGAGGACTTAAGTTATCTCACCTTTGACTTGTACACAGCTGGAGAAAATGCGTTCACCGACCCTTCGTCATCTGATGCTGTACCTCAAGCAACTGATGAAAGATTACCGCAATGAGGTCAAAGGTCAGAACATCATCATTAACTCCTACCATAGCTGCACTTTTGAAGTTTCTGTAGAGGTCAAAATCAGTCAACTGCCTGTTGACCCAAATGTGCACACAGAGGCATTTTTAACTGGTTTTTACTGTCATTTTGACCATCCTGAACAATACCAGACAATGCTTTTACCAGTCAAAAACGGTGGACTCATTTTGACCTGTAAATGTACTACATGTAAGGTTTGACAGTGTTTGACTTTTAAGTGCACTAGATATACCCTAAGTATATCAACATTTGGACTGATTTTGACCCTTGTAGTAGTTGGAGGGTTAATGATGAATAATCACATGGGCTTTTTTATTCAGTGGAAAAATGAAATAGTTGTTTTCATGTCTTGTATTGTTTTTATTTTTTTTATTTTTTTTATTTTTTACAAAGTAAAAGTTAGGGACAAGGGCCAAAGTCATGGTACAGCCAAGCCTATCAGAAGCCTGGCCAGGCCCAGGCTTTTCCCTTGCCTACTGGCCTATATAATGAGCTCTACTTGGCTAGGCTAGGCCCTCCAGAAGCCCAGGTTATGTTGATTGGCAGGTACTGTATTGTTACAGGATTAGGACTCAGAAAAGACAGATTAGGAGGCCAGGTAGCCCAGGCCTGGCCAGGCTTCTCAAAGGCTTGGCTGTACCATGACTTTGGCCCTCCTCCCTTAATTGAGGCAGGATTTTAAACTTGTGACCTCAGAACTATTGTAGTTTCCACTTCGATCACCTCTGTCTACCTGGGTTTGTGATTCTTACCCTTTTTTTTCATCAGACATCTTGGCCGCGGATCGACAGCTGGCCACTGAGATCGAGTTTGATCTGAGACGCTTTGAAGAAGAGCAGGCAGAAGCGGCCAAGAGACAGCAGGCGGCCTCGGTCGCTGCGTCCTCGCCTCGACCTGGGAGCAAACCTACCACCCCGCTTGCTTCTCCCCGAAACGTAAACATGAATTATTATTTTTGAATGGTCATATATCGTCCTGTCGGAACAACAAGGTCGTATCTAAAAAAAAAAATGCTACAAGGTCGTATGTGCAATAGATTTGCATACATTAAAACAATTGAGTGCAATAACGTCATATCTTCTTCCATAGGTTTTGCGTGTTCATCCTGGATCTCTGTAAAAAAAAGATACGACCTTGTTGCACTGATCAAAATCCATGTCTGCAACAAGGTTGTAACTATGATACGACTAAGGTCGTAACTATGATAGGACCTTGTTGCACTGAGCAAAATCCATGTCTGCAACAAGGTCGTAACTATATGACCTTGTTGCACTGATGTGACGATATGTTCTCCGTTAGGGTAATTCAGACATGCAACTCTTTCATGGATCAGCGGATTTCTAAAAGAAACAAGCTAGTATGAGAAAGAACAGTGCCCTCTGTTGTCCAAGGAAATAATTATTTTCCCAAAGCATATAATGTCAATATTATCATCCACCTTGTAGACCCCCGTTGCGTCTGCCCTGCTCTCTCCCAGAGCCGTCTCAAACTGCTCTCCTAGGATCATCCGGACTCCCTGTGCGGCTGCAGTAGACACGCCCCCGGCCACACCCAAGGCCACGCCCTCTGAGGAGACGGCAACCGTGAAGGACGGAGCAGACATCAACAACGCTTCCCTCATCCCAGCTACCCCTGTCAGGAACAACAGGTAACAAAAATGTGACTCACACCATCGAAGTGAGGAATGTCCCCCCAACACATGTTTCCGTGTAATGGACTTCCAAAGTTCACAAAACGTCCATGACTGCATTATTACATTATCAATTTTTCACATCCTAACACAGGAATGAAATGAACCAAAAATGAATGTTTGGCATCATCAGAAAGCCCATTAAATTCTGTTTAAAGTTGACATCCATATCTCAAAATGTGAAATTTGGGGGACATTCCTCATTTCGATGAAGCGGGGTCACATATATCGATTCGGGCAAAAACTGGAAATTGTTTGACTTTTTCGTAAAAAAATAAAAAATTATTCCACCTTTCTTTTCTAATTTTATTGTTTAATTTTTTATTAGACCCATCTCCTTAGCTGCCCAGGCTATCGTTAACTCAGCACGCCAAGCCATCGCTTCAGCTAAACAACACACTCCCATCAAGTCGGTGACCTCTCGACCTCAACAGCGGGATGAGGTCGTCAAAGGTCGTGACCCTGATGACCTGCCAACCAAGGAGCGGTCTCCCCTGAAGGAGAAGCAACAAGTGACCCAAAACAAGGTGAGGAGGGGGGAAAAAAATATACTGAAGCGGGATTTGAACCTGCATCCTTGGGATTTCCGTACCGGCGCTTTACCAACTAAGTCTTTTTTTTTCAGTCCTGTGATTTCTCAGGATTTTTCCTGATTTCAGGATTTTTTTACAAATCTCCCTTTGCCTCAAAATTTTCTTGAAAGAAGAGAAGTAGCCACCAAGGAAAGAAAGAAATAACCTGTATTGTGTCCAAACCTCTAGTTTTTTGTTTGTGGGGATGTGGAGAGTCTGTAAATCCTCCAAAATTAAACATCCAGGAGGTTCAGGGGGCTTTGTCCTCTAGACCAAAGGGAGACCCAGGCCCGCTACCCATTTGTCAGGATTTTTAAAATTCCAATTATTTTCTTCGTCTCAGACCCCACTGCGACCCAACATGAAGAGTCGAGCCATCAGCACCCCCGATCAAACCATCGGTAACATCACCTTCCACGCACACATGGATCTCAGCGTTATCCCCCCGCCGTCCCCGATACCCAGCTCGCTGCCGATAAGAGTCTTCAGCGATGTGAATCTAAAGAAGTGTATGTATCTTTTGTTTAATTTGTTTAAAGTTGTTGAGACATCCCTTATTAATGTATAGTTGTGGTCGAAATTAACTTGAATTTAAAGGTAGCCAGCAGGGCAAGTAACTATTTTTAGATATTTTTTACGATAATTCCTGTTTAATTTTTAGTAGTCACTGGTTTTTTTAATGTTTTATAATACGCACATGTTGCCTTTGTCAGAATTAAGGAGGAGGGCCAAAGTCATGGTACAGCCAAGCCATTGAGAAGCCCGGCCAGGCCCAGGCTACCTGGCCTCCTAATCTCCTAATCTGTCTTTTGCGTGTCTTAATCCTGTAACAATACAGTGCCTGCCAATCAACATAACCTGGCCTTCTGGAGGGCCTAGCCCAGCCAAGTAGAGCTCATTATAATGGCTGCAGTTGTGAACGAAAGACAGCTGAGGTGTCAGTCAAGTCTCTGTTAACATTGAGATCTATTTGAGATCTATTCATTAGTAAAGGGTCTTTTGTGCTCAGCTAGGGGATTATATAGGCCCATAGGCCTAGGCAAAACCTGGACCTGGCTGGGCTTCTCAAAGGCTTGGCTGTACCATGACTTTGGCCCTCCTCCCTCAGAGAGTCACAGGCAAAGCCTGGGCCTGGCCGGGATTCTCAAAGGCTTGGCCGTACCATGACTTTGGCCCTCCTCCCTCAGAGAGTCACAGGCAAAGCCTGGGCCTGGCCGGGATTCTCAAAGGCTTGGCCGTACCATGACTTTGGCCCTCTTCGCTTGGAGAGTCACAGGCAAAGCCTGGGCCTGGCTGGGCTTCTCAAAGGCTTGGCTGTACCATGACTTTGGCCCTCCTCCCTTGGAGAGTCACAGGCAAAGCCTGGGCCTGGCTGGGCTTCTCAAAGGCTTGGCTGTACCATGACTTTGGCCCTCCTCCCTTAATTTAAAACTTATTTTTCACGTCCTTCTTTATTTCTGTCCGTAGTACAAGGCACGGCAAGTTGGACACCACAGCTGGAGATTGAGAATAATAAGGATTTACTTGTCATGTTTTCACCTGATCAACCGTAAGTCCACAATGCAATTAGTGTTTCATGGCCGGAGGGGATGGGAAGGGGGAGAGAGCTAGTCCAAGTCATCACTGTTGAGTCCCGGGGCCAAAGTCACTGAGCTGCCAAGCACACAACTTGGCTGAGCAGAAATGTGGAATTAACCCTCCTACTATTGCTGCACTTTAGTGGGAAGTAGCCATGGAGGTCAAAACCAGTCAACTGCCTGTTTAGACTGTTGACCCAAATGTGCACACAGGGACATTTTTGACTGGTTTTTACTGTCATTTTGACCACCCTGAACAATACCAGACAATGCTTTTACCAGTCAAAAACGGTAGGCTCATTTTGACCTGTAAATGCACTTACTGCATGTAAGGTTTGACAGTGTTTGACTTTTAAGTGCACTAGATATACCTTGGCAAGTATATCAACATTTTGACTGTTTTTGACCCTTGTAGTAGTAGGAGGGTTAAGAAAAAAAGGAACTCTTTCTGCATTTAATGAATTTTCACATAATGAAGAATAAATTATAACATGGACATTTACTATCATCACCTAATACTTTTCGTTTAATTATTTTTGTTTGGGGTAAAAATGGTGCGGGTAATCCTTTATTGGTATATGTATTGCGAGACATCAAGGGGAATCCTGTTGAAAGAGAAAAAATCCATAGTTAAGTTTGCTACAATTGAGACCAGTCAATATCTGTCCATACTTTCAATAATCACCAACGTCCATTGTTCGTCTTAAAAGTCAACTGCTCGCCCCAAGCTGCCGCAATGTTGGCTTTTCGTAGTTTAGAATGGTCCAGTTTTGCTTCAGTGATTTTGATCTCGTGGCTCGGCTGGCTGCGGCCTGCTGGACTGTTTATTGGACTGTTTATTGAGGTCATTTTCATATCTAAAGGGCTTCCCAAGAGGTACAGTTTAATGAGCTGTGTGCCTCACGGCAGCACAGCACAACATCTTGTGGTTGTGGAGCAGTTCGGCGGCGCTGCCAAGCGCCACAGCGCACTGCAGCGCGCCAACTAAAATACTTATGACGGCTTCCCTTAAGGAAGGACATCTTCCCCCACCCGCAAATTATCCCCAGTTTCTGGCTGGGTCCCGCCGGGTATTATAATTAGCTCATTATCTACGGGTCAATGCACATTGCTGGACTACGTCAGAAAAATATGCAGGAGTCCTGCTAGACGGAAGTGGACGATTCTTAATGAGTCAGTGGGCCCAGGTTTGACCTCTTTCATGACATCAATGTAGTCTTTTTGTAAATGTTTATAGAGTGAAAAACCTGGCGGGAACCCGGCCACAAATGGGGGATAATTTGCGGTTGAGGGAATATGTCCTCCCTTCAACTTTTCTTAAAAGTGACGTTCTTGAAAAGATTTCCACCTAATTTCAATTTCAATTTCAATTGTTTTATGTTGAATTGTCAATCATAAGCAGCACTTATTCTCTTCATGATCCAGGACTCCAAAGCCAAGAACATGGAACATCACCTCCCCTAAGCAGCGCCCCCAAGGTAAGACGAAGATAAACAGCGCCCCCACCGCTGACCCACAGTCTCTCCAGGGCGGCGGTGGGACGAGTTCTCGCGCCGAGAAGAGGAAGACAAGAGCCAGCACGTCGACACTTCACCAGACCGGAGAGGCCAGGGACGGCGAGGGTCAACTGGGAACCCGGACACGGCGTAGGAGCACTCGTACTATACGGAAGTGATGCCAACATGGTGCCTGGCCAGGAAGGGTATGGGAAAGTTCGTCGCAGTTTTCACAAAGTGACATATTCGGCCACATAGTGGTAAAATCGTGTTGCGAGATATAAGCGATTAAAGTTTTAAAATCGCGGTTTCGATGTCATTTTGATCTCAAAGATCATTAATTTTTACTTTGTTAGAAAGCTGAAATCTCAAATGACATGTAACTGTATTCGTTTTGTATAAAGAAGTAACATACTTATAAACCAAACCGTCACTTCGTGAAAACTGTACACGCTGTTTTCACAAAGTAACCTTTCCTGTGCATATAGGGACGTGCGTCAACTTTGTGGAACACACGTGTGGTGTGATCGAATTGTGTCACTTCGTGAAAATTCCAAAACATGCCGTTCGCATAAAATACATGCAGTAATACATGCACAAGGCTGCGATCGGTCACTTCGTGAAAACTTAAACTCCAATTTTATAAAAACCTAATTACTTTAATTAGAAAACTAGAGAGTTTCAGGATTAAAACTTGGTGAAATGAAAGAACAGTATTTGAAGTCCAAATATTGACTAAACTCATTTTCAACAAAATTGTGATTTTTTTTGGATTTTTTTTAGCAATCCGTCACTTAGTGAAAACTGCAACGAGTTTAATATGCAAACACGGTGGCCGGCCAGAAGGGTTGAAAACCCCTTGGAATGATTTACTATTGAAAGCAACTTAGGGACAAGGGCCAAAGTCATGGTACAGCCAAGCCTTTGAGAAAGGCCCGGCCAGGCCCAGGCTTTTCCCCTGCCTACTGGCCTATATAATGAGCTCTGCTTGCCTGGGCTAGGCCCTCCAGAAGCCCAGGTTATGTTGATTGGCAGGTACTGTATTGTACCAGGATGAGGACTCACAAAAGACAGATTAGGAGGCCAGGTAGCCTAGGCCTGGCCAGGCTTCTCAAAGGCTTGGCTGTACCATGACTTTGGCCCTCCTCCCTTGGAGAGTCACAGGCAAAGCCTGGGCCTGGCTGGGCTTCTCAAAGGCTTGGCTGTACCATGACTTTGGCCCTCTTCCCTTAGAGAGTCACAGGCAAAGCCTAGGCCTTGCCGGGCTTCTCAAAGGCTTGGCTGTACCATGACTTTGGCTCTCCTCCCTTAGAGAGTCACAGGCAAAGCCTAGGCCTGGCCAGGCTTGACTCTGGCCCTCATCCCTTGGAGAGTCACAGGCAAAGCCTGGGCCTGGCCGGGCTTCTCAAAGGCTTGGCTGTACCATGACTTTGGCCCTCATCCCTTGAGTGTAGCACAAATTAACAAGAATTTAGATGATTGAAAGATGGGCTAAAGTCAGTGCGGTAGAAGCATGTAAATAATCTCTTTAGGAGTTGTAATAATTGTTGATTCTGAGAAGAACCGGGTGGTGAGAAACTCAACATTTCAATCAGCATACTCAGTGGTCGTCCACTGATTCTTCTTGGAACCAACAACAGATTGTTACATGGTGCTATCGCAAATCTTACTCTTTTAGTATCAAGTGAATATAATTACGTAATTATTCCAAATACAGGTCTGTCATTTTTTCAGGATTTTGTATGAAACTCCTTTTGAATTTTTTTGAAAATATTTTTTAAAGAAGAGAAGTAGCCACCAAGGAAAGAAAGAAGAAGAAGCCTGTATTGTGTCCAAACCTCTAGTTTCGTATTTGTGGGGATGTGGAGAGTCTGTAAATCCTCCAAAATTAAACATCCAGGAGGTTCAGGGGGCTTTGTCCTCTAGACCAAAGGGAGACCCAGACCTGCTACCCACAGGAGGTTCAGGGGGCTTTGTCCTCTAGACCAAAGGGAGACCCAGGCCTGCTACCCACAGGAGGTTCAGGGGGCTTTGTCCTCTGGACCAAAGGGAGACCCAGACCTGCTACCCACAGGAGGTTCAGGGGGCTTTGTCCTCTAGACCAAAGGGAGACCCAGACCTGCTACCCACAGGAGGTTCAGGGGGCTTTGTCCTCTAGACCAAAGGGAGACGCAGGCCCGCTACCCACAGGAGGTTCAGGGGGCTTTGTCCTCTAGACCAAAGGGAGATGCAGGCCTGCTACCCACAGGAGGTTCAGGGGGGCTTTTTCCTATAGACCAAAGGGAGACCCAGGCCTGCTACCCACAGGAGATACACCGGGCTTAGTCCACTAGACCAAAGGGAGACCCAGGACAGGTAACCACAGGACGTTCAGGGGCTTTTGTCCTCTAGACCAAAGGGAGACCCAGGCCCGCTACCCACAGGAGGTTCAGGGGCTTTGTCCTCTAGACCAAAGGGAGACCCAGGCCTGCAACCCACAGGAGGTTCAGGGGTTGCCCTCTAGACCAAAGGAGACCCAGGCCTGCTACCCACAGGAGGTTCAGGGGCTTTGTCCTCTAGACCAAAGGGAGACCCAGGCCCGCTACCCACAGGAGGTTCAGGGGCTTTGTCCTCCTAGACCAAAGGGAGACCCAGGCCTGCTACCCACAGGAGGTTCAGGGGGTTTGTCCTCTAGACCAAAGGAGACCCAGGCTCATACCCACAGGAGGTTCAGGGGGTTTGTCCTCTAGACCAAAGGGAGACCCAGGCCTGCTTACCCACAGGAGGTTCATAGGGGTTTGTCCTCTTGAACAAAGGAGAGACCCAGGCCCGCTACCCACAGGAGGTTCAGGGGGTTTGTCCTCTAGACCAAAGGGAGACCCAGGCCTGCTACCCACAGGAGGTTCAGGGGGCTTTGTCCTCTAGACCAAAGGGAGACCCAGACCTGCTACCCACAGGAGGTTCAGGGGGCTTTGTCCTCTAGACCAAAGGGAGACCCAGGCCCGCTACCCACAGGAGGTTCAGGGGGCTTTGTCCTCTAGACCAAAGGGAGACGCAGGCCTGCTACCCACAGGAGGTTCAGGGGGCTTTGTCCTCTAGACCAAAGGGAGACGCAGGCCCGCTACCCATTTTTCAGGATTTTTTTACTTTTTGTTTTCGAATCACGCCCCTGAAAGTAAGAAGTTTCAAGAAGGAGTTTTATGCTGGGAGAAGTACAAATTTCACAGGCTTAGCTTTCTGTTCACATCCCCACACTGTTTCTGTCCCAAAGGCCAAATACTGTTGAGGTATGCTACCAGTTTCTTCCCACGCACTGCCTCACTCTGAAACTCTCTGCCTGTATACAGTTTCCTCACCGTCTGTAATCTCCCTCAGGTCAAAAGAAATGCAGACTTGTGATTTCTCAGGATTTTTCCTGATTTAAGGATTTTTTTTTTGCCTCAAAAATGTCTAATCTTGAAAGAAGAGAAGTAGCCACCAAGGAAAGAAAGAAGTAGCCTGTATTGTGTCCATCCCTCTAGTTTCTTGTTTGTGGGGATGTGGAGAGTCTGTAAATCCTCCAGAAAAGGGCCCCCGGCCCCTACCCCGGAGGGTTCGGGGGGGGCCCCCGCAAAGGGGCAGCGC
>CM055817.1:54247805-54278825 GCA_029582265.1 Zoroaster sp. YZ-2022
TAGCCGACTTTGGGAAGGACAAACTGATCACAGAGGACGGCAACGTGTGGATCTACAAGAACAAAGAACACGGTGAGTGAAGGATGACAATGATGTGTGACCGAAAAACTTACTTAAACGGGGAAGTACAACTATGGTATTGGTTAACGTACCTTCAAGAAGTTCTGTCAGAAAACGCATCGCTTTCTGACCCGTCAGAATTAACCCTAACCATGCTAAGTGCAACAGGATGCAACAGTTGTAAAAATTCCGATGGACGTTGTTGCATTCAGCAGCCAGTACTGATAACTCAATCTGTTGTATCTTGTTGCATTCAGCACTGGACAGTGATTGTATAACAAATAGTCTGTGTTGTGTCTTCAGCATTACCCTGCTCAATGCAACAAGATCCCCTTGTTGTATGTTGTTGCATTTCAGCACTGGACTGTGTTTGTATAACAAATAGTCTGTGTTGTGTCTTCAGCATTACCCTGCTCAATACAACAAGATCCCCTTGTTGTATGTTGTTGCATTCAGCACTGGACAGTGTTTGTATAGCAAATAGTCTGTATTGTGTCTTCAGCATTACCCTGCTCAATGCAACAAGATCCCCTTGTTGTATGTTGTTGCATTCAGCACTGGACAGTGTTTGTATAGCAAATAGTCTGTGTTGTGTCTTTAGCATTACCCTGCTCAATGCAACAAGATCCCCTTGTATGTTGTTGCATTCAGCACTGGACAGTGTTTGTATAGCAAATAGTCTGTGTTGTGTCTTTAGCATTACCCTGCTCAATGCAACAAGATCCCCTTGTTGTATGTTGTTGCATTCAGCACTGGACAGTGTTTGTATAGCAAATAGTCTGTGTTGTGTCTTTAGCATTACCCTGCTCAATGCAACAAGATCCCCTTGTTGTATGTTGTTGCATTCAGCACTGGACAGTGTTTGTACAGCAAATAGTCTGTTATATCTTCAGCATTACCCTGCTCAATGCAACCAAGATCCCCTTGTTATATCCAGTTGCATTCAGCACTGGACAGTGTTTGTATAGCAAATAGTCTGTGTTGTGTCTTTAGCATTACCCTGCTCAATGCAACAAGATCCCCTTGTTGTATCTAGTTGCATTCAGCACTGGACAGTGTTTGTATAACAAATAGTCTGTGTTGTGTCTTATTGCATTTAGCATTGTTTAACATGTAAACAAAGAAGGAAATAAAGAAAGTTTCTTTTGATGTAAACAGTAGGAAAAAAAATTACCAGAAAAGAGAAAACATGTAAATAAAGAAGGAAACAAAGAAAGTTACTTTTATGTAAATAAAGAAAACAGAAAGAAGCAAAGAAAAACAGAAAACATAAAAGTAACAAACACATGTAAATAAAGGGAAAAGACAATGATGATTACCATAGCAGAGAGAAGCACAAAGCTTTGTGCAACTAAATAATCCCTTGTTGTATGTTGTTGCAGACAGCACTGTGCTTGAAAAACCACAGTCCAATTTACTGAACCCTTCACTGCAAGGTGCAACAAGATCCCACATATGCATCTTGTTGCACCTAGCAGGCCTTGATCATTGACCACTGTTGTATGTTGTTGCATTCAGCAGGGTGATAAGAAAGTTACCCTAGCATGGTTAGGTTTAAGTATATGCTAGTTTTTTTTTTACAAATCTCCCTTTGCCTCAAAATATTTTCATGAAAGAAGAGAAGTAGCCACCAAGGAAAGAAAGTAGTAGCCTGTATTGTGTCCAAACCTCTAGTTTCATGTTTGTGGGGATGTGGAGAGTGTGTAAATCCTCCAAAATTAAACATCCAGGAGGTTCAGGGGGGCTTTGTCCTCTAGACCAAAGGGAGACCCAGGCCCGCTACCCATTTTTCAGGATTTATTTTACTTTGACAAATTGTTTGTGGGGATGTGGAGACTCTGTAAATCCTCCACAATTAAACATCCAGGAGGTTCAGGGGGCTTTGTCCTCTAGACCAAAGGGAGACCCAGGCCCGCTACCCATTTTTCGGAATTTTTTTTTTACTTTGTCAAATTGTTTGTGGGGATGTGGAGAGTCTGTAAATCCTCCAAAATTAAACATCCAGGAGGTTCAGGGGGCTTTGTCCTCTAGACCAAAGGGAGACCCAGGCCCGCTACCCACAGGAGGTTCAGCGGGCTTTGTCCTCTAGGCCAAAGGGAGACCCAGCCCCGCTACCCACAGGAGGTTCAGGGGGGCTTTGTCCTCTAGACCAAAGGGAGACCCAGGCCTGCTACCCACAGGAGGGTCAAGGGGCTTTGTCCTCTAGACCAGAGGGAGACCAAGGCCCGCTACCCATTTTTCAGGATTTTTTTTTACTTTTGTCAAATCACACCCCTGTAAAATTTGAACTCTGACCCTATCAATTTCTTTCCACAGGCTCTGGAGAATGTCCTTCGTCTGAACGGGAGTACAATCACCCGCAAGGAGCTACAAGTCCTGCATGATGCTTGTCTTGATCCGGCGTTGTCTGTCCGCAAGCAGGCTGTGGCTTCTCTGACGACCCTTCTGGTGGAAAAGAAGACGTGTGCTCCACTCCAAAAGTAAGGCTTCAGAGTTTAGATGACATTAAGTGTGATTTTTAAATTTAATTTCTGAAAAAGGTTTATGAAACAATTAGCCAACCCAAATAATTATTAATATTTTTATTTATTTATTTATTTTTATTTTTTTTAAATATTTTTTTTAAAGAAATGTTGGTTGAAAACAACATTTTCTGGGTTGAAACCTTTTAATATATATATGTTGCCATGGCAAGCTTCTTTTTTCTTTCTTTTTTTTTTAGATCAGCCCAGTTAGATAAAAAATATGTGCTAATTTTATGGCAATGGATCTATAGGTGAGCATTTGATTTAAATTTTTGGATTTTTTTCTACACTTCTAGATTTATTTTTTATTTATTTTTTTTTTCCAAATTAGAAATCAAACATTCCACAACTTTTCATGCATATCGGTTACTTTTCAGTGTTTTTTTCCTCCCTGTAGAGTTTGGCTGCAAAGCATCCTGCCTTGCGTTCTTGATCGAGAGGTGTCAGCTCAGGAAAAATGCCTCCAGGTAAGAGTAGAAAAACCTTAGAAAAAAAATCACAAAGACAGAAATTCCACTTTGGAATTCATGCTTACAATTTAATAATAATAATAATAATAATAAAGATTTGTAGCGTGCACATATCCACCCTGCTGGGCGCTCAAGGCGCGGAAACAAAGAAAAAACATGAATACAATCAATATACAATGATAGCATAGAAAAAAAATATGTACTGAGATACATATACCTACAGTGCAATTACAAATATATATCATCTTTGAAGAATTGTGACATAAGATGAGTTTTAAGCATCGACGTAAATCTAGTTATACTATGACAAGATTTTAGTTTAGTTGGAAGATTATTCCAGAGTCTCGGAGCCGCGACAGAAAAAGACCTGTCACCCCAGTTCCGTTTTGAAGTTGGTTCCTTTAGGAGTGACATGTAGTAGGGATTAAGTTATGAATAACATGAAAAATATGACATGAGGTCAAAATAAGGGTGATTGTATTAACCCTAACCTTCCCAAATCCTCCAAAATCCTCTTTGCCAAAGTGAAGGATTTTGGAGGATTGATGAGGTTATTAGGCATACTTGCCTTTCCATGGTACATGTACATCCATGTTTGTTGTAGTGATTGCAAGGTCAGTGCTTGGATCAGTGGACACTGTTTATTGCTCCATGCATGCAGGGAGGGTCCCTGGCCATGTACGTGTATCACAGGTTAGAAACACATGTGTACATACATGTCATGTGCTTGCTTTACTACTGAAGGATTTTGAAGGATTCAGGTTATGTGCAAGCAAATGGGCCTAGGGAGTTAGGAAGGATTCAGGTTATGTGTAAGCAAATGGGCCTAGGGAGTTAGGAAGGATTCAGGTTATGTGTAAGCAAATGGGCCTAGGGAGTTAGGAAGGATTCAGGTTATGTGTAAGCAATGGGCCTAGGGAGTTAGGAAGGATTCAGGTTATGTGTAAGCAAATGGGCCTAGGGAGTTAGGAAGGATTCAGGTTATGTGTAAGCAAATGGGCCTAGGGAGTTAGGAAGGATTCAGGTTATGTGTAAGCAAATGGGCCTAGGGAGTTAGGAAGGATTCAGGTTATGTGTAAGCAAATGGGCCTAGGGAGTTAGGAAGGATTCAGGTCAAGTGTAAGCTTAAATGGGCCTCAGGGAGTTAGGAAGGATTCAGGTTATGTGTAAGCAAATGGGCCTAGGGAGTTAGGGAGGATTCAGGTCATGTGTAAGCAAATGGGCCTAGGGAGTTAGGAAGGATTCAGGTTATGTGTAAGCAAATGGGCCTAGGGAGTTAGGGAGGATTCAGGTTATGTGTAAGCAAATGGGCCTAGGGAGTTAGGAAGGATTCAGGTTATGTGTAAGCAAATGTGCCTAGGGAGTTAGGGTTAAAGTTCTCTGATTTCAGGATTTTTTTATTACTTTGCCTCAATATTTTCTTAAAAGAAGAGAAGTAGCCACCCAAGGAAAGAAAAAAGTAGCCTGTATTGTATCCAAACCTCTAGTTTCTTGTTTGCGGGGATGTGGAGAGTCTGTAAATCCTCCAAAATTAAACATCCAGGAGGTTCAGGGAACTTTGTCCTCTAGACCAAAGGGAGACCCAGTCCCGGGACCCATATTTCATGATGTTTTACTTTGGTCAAATCACAACCGTGGTTCATTCTTATATGATAAACTTAATACCGTCTTTTTACTCCTTGACATCTTTCAGGAGGATTACATCAAATGGAGAGGATCCCTATTCTTTCATTTTATCACAAGTCTTGTCGATGACGTCAAGGAAATACGAGATTTCGGTAAGAACCACAATCAGGCTTCTGGAGATAAAACCAGGCATGATGTTCTTCCTACTTTAGTAGGAAATCGTACCATTTGATTTTGAAAATCCGACCATGAAAACAGGTTCCGACTAATGTCAGACTATGGAAACTTTCCTTGTGTATCATTTTATTGTAAATACCAAGACAGTTTCCTTGCTATACATGGCTATGGAGGTAAACCACTATAGGCTAGTATATGCCTAATAATAATGGCAAACATTTTTCCTACCTTTTGATTTTCTCACAATATCATGGCTGTATAGCAATTGTTCAGTGGTTTGACTGTTACAATTCTTGGATTCTTAAAAAAAAATATTTATTTATTTATTTATTTTTAAATAAATGTAGGTTATACCAAACAAAATTGTCTCTATACTATTTCTTATAGTGATCCATGGTTGCAATGACAATAAATCCATGTTTTTTTTTTTTTTTTTTGGTTGTTGTTGTTGATAGCCTGATTTTCTCCAATTACTATGACAACCATCGGCAATTTTGATACATTTTTCTTGCAGCTGAGTTTTGTCTGGTCCAGCTGCTTCTGAAGCGTCACCCCAACATGCTCTTCCAACATTTTGTGGAATCGGTGTTTCACTTCAATGCCTACAACAAACACAACGGTGAGTAGTAGTAAGTCTTGTATTGGTGTCCTCGGCCCTAGCTCGAGGCCAAGTCACCAGTCCTGTAACCCCAACCACCCCAAATCCTTCAAAATCATACAAGGGGCACTTTTTTTTTTTTAATTCACCACTGTTGGAAACTGGTACGTTCACCTCTTCAAATGGGGCAAAATTACTACCTGGCAAGAAGTACAGGCCATAAGTGCTGAATATGAAAGATAAACGGAAATGCATGGTGCATTCTGAAGATAAGGCTTGCTCTAATCTTCGTCAGGAGAATGAAGAGGTTTGCCGATGCAGCTTCTTAAGTATTTGCTGGGATTGAGAATAACCCGTGAAGTCCCCATAGTTCTCCCTGAACCATATCAACCCGTGAAGTCCCCATGGGTTTCCCTGAACCATATTTCTCACTTAGCGACAGTAGAGAAAAACGAGTTGCCCGAAATTGGTTCTCCCTTGAACCTTTCTCAATTAACGAAGGTTGAGATACGAGTTGTGCGATAAGGTTCTTTTCAGAACCTGTACCTCAGCTTCACGTTAGTTGAGATAAACACATGGTGTTACCGCAAACCGAAACGATAATAATTTTGTAGTCGGGTATTTACCAATGTTGTACCAACGAGGACTTGAGTTATCTCACCTTTGACTTGTACACAGCTGGAGAAAATGCGTTCACCGACCCTTCGTCATCTGATGCTGTACCTTAAGCAACTGATGAAAGATTACCGCAATGAGGTCAAAGGTCAGAACATCATCATTAACTCCTACCATAGCTGTACTTTTGAAGTTTCTGTAGAGGTCAAAATCAGTCAACTGCCTGTTGACCCAAATGTTTTTACTGTCATTTTGACCATCCTGAACAATACCAGACAATTCTTTTACCAGTCAAAAACGGTGGACTCATTTTGACCTGTAAATGTACTACATGTAAGGTTTGACAGTGTTTGACTTTTAAGTGCACTAGATATACCCTAAGTATATCAACATTTGGACTGATTTTGACCCTTGTAGTAGTTGCAGGGTTAATGATGAATAATCACATGGGCTTTTTTATTCAGTGGAAAAATGAAATAGTTGTTTTCATGTCTTGTATTGTTTTTATTTTTTTTATTTTTTTCAAAGTAAAAGTTAGGGACAAGGGCCAAAGTCATGGTACAGCCAAGCCTTTGAGAAGCCTGGCCAGGCCCAGGCTTTTCCCTTGCCTACTGGCCTATATAATGAGCTCTACTTGGCTAGGCTAGGCCCTCCAGAAGCCCAGGTTATGTTGATTGGCAGGTACTGTATTGTTACAGGATTAGGACTCAGAAAAGACAGATTAGGAGGCCAGGTAGCCCAGGCCTGGCCAGGCTTCTCAAAGGCTTGGCTGTACCATGACTTTGGCCCTCCTCCCTTAATTGAGGCAGGATTTTAAACTTGTGACCTCAGAACTATTGTAGTTTCCACTTCGATCACCTCTGTCTACCTGGGTTTGTGATTCTTACCCTTTTTTTTCATCAGACATCTTGGCCGCGGATCGACAGCTGGCCACTGAGATCGAGTTTGATCTGAGACGCTTTGAAGAAGAGCAGGCAGAAGCGCCAAGAGACAGCAGGCGGCCTCGGTCGCTGCGTCCTCGCCTCGACCTGGGAGCAAGCCTACCACCCTGCTTGCTTCTCCCCGAAACGTAAACATGAATTATTATTTTTGAATGGTCATATATCGTCCTGTCGGAACAACAAGGTCGTATCTAAAAAAAAATGCTACAAGGTCGTATGTGCAATAGATTTGCATACATTAAAACAATTGAGTGCAATAACGTCATATCTTCTTCCATAGGTTTTGCGTGTTCATCCTGGATCTCTGTAAAAAAAGATACAACCTTGTTGCACTGATCAAAATCCATGTCTGCAACAAGGTTGTAACTATGATACGACCTTGTTGCACTGAGCAAAATCCATGTCTGCAACAAAGTCGTAACTATGATACGACTAAGGTCGTAACTATGATACGACCTTGTTGCACTGAGGAAAATCCATGTCTGCAACAAGGTCAAAACTATACGACCTTGTTGCACTGATTGTGACGATATGTTCTCCGTTAGGGTAATTCAGACATGCGACTCTTTCATGGATCAGCGGATTTCTAAAAGAAACAAGCTAGTATGAGAAAGAACAGTGCCCTCTGTTGTCCAAGGAAATTTATTTTTTTCCCAAAGCATATAATGTCAATATTATCATCCACCTTGTAGACCCCCGTTGCGTCTGCCCTGCTCTCTCCCAGAGCCGTCTCAAACTGCTCTCCTAGGATCATCCGGACTCCCCGTGCGGCTGCAGTAGACACGCCCCCGGCCACACCCAAGGCCACGCCCTCTGAGGAGACGGCAACCGTGAAGGACGGAGCAGACATCAACCCAGCTTCCCTCATCCCAGCTACCCCTGTCAGGAACAAAAGGTAACAAAAATGTGACCCACACCAGCGAAATGAGGAATGTCCCCCAACACATGTTTCCGTGTAATGGACTTCCAAAGTTCACAAAACGTGCATAACTGCATTATTACATTATCAATTTATCACATACTAAACACAGGAATGAAATGAACCAAAAATGAATGTTTGGCATCATCAGAAAGCCCATTAAATTCTGTTTAAAGTTGACATCCATATCTCAAAATGTGAAATTTGGGGGACATTCCTCATTTCGATGAAGCGGGGTCACATATATCGATTCGGGCAAAAACTGGAAATTGTTTGACTTTTTCATTAAAAAAATAAAATATAAATAAATTATTCCACCTTTCTTTTCTAATTTTATTGTTTAATTTTTTATTAGACCCATCTCCTTAGCTGCCCAGGCTATCGTTAACTCAGCACGCCAAGCCATCGCTTCAGCTAAACAACACACTCCCATCAAGTCGGTGACCTCTCGACCTCAACAGCGGGATGAGGTCGTCAAAGGTCGTGACCCTGATGACCTGCCAACCAAGGAGCGGTCTCCCCTGAAGGAGAAGCAACAAGTGACCCAAACCAAGGTGAGGAGGGGGGGAAAAAAATATACTGAAGTGGGATTTGAATCTGCATCCTTGGGATTTCCGTACCGGCGCTTTACCAGGCCTGTGATTTCTCAGGATTTTTCCTGATTTCAGGATTTTTTTACAAATCTCCCTTTGCCTCAAAATTTTCTTGAAAGAAGAGAAGTAGCCACCAAGGAAAGAAAGAAATAACCTGTATTGTGTCCAAACCTCTAGTTTTTTGTTTGTGGGGATGTGGAGAGTCTGTAAATCCTCCAAAATTAAACATCCAGGAGGTTCAGGGGGCTTTGTCCTCTAGACCAAAGGGAGACCCAGGCCCGCTACCCATTTGTCAGGATTTTTAAAATTCCAATTATTTTCTTCGTCTCAGACGCCACTGCGACCCAACATGAAGAGTCGAGCCATCAGCACCCCCGATCAAACCATCGGTAACATCACCTTCCACGCACACATGGATCTCAGCGTTATCCCCCCGCCGTCCCCGATACCCAGCTCGCTGCCGATAAGAGTCTTCAGTGATGTGAATCTAAAGAAGTGTATGTATCTTTTGTTTAATTTGTTTAAAGTTGTTGAGACATCCCTTATTAATGTATAGTTGTGGTCGAAATTAACTTGAATTTAAAGGTAGCCAGCAGGGCAATTAACTATTTTTAGATATTTTTTACGATAATTCCTGTTAAAATTTTAGTAGTCACTGGTTTTTTTAATGTTTTATAATACGGACATGTTGCCTTTGTCAGAATTAAGGAGGAGGGACAAAGTCATGGTACAGCCAAGCCATTGAGAAGCCCGGCCAGGCCCAGGCTACCTGGCCTCCTAATCTCCTAATCTGTCTTTTGCGTGTCTTAATCCTGTAACAATACAGTGCCTGCCAATCAACATAACCTGGCCTTCTGGAGGGCCTAGCCCAGCCAAGTAGAGCTCATTATAATGGCTGCAGTTGTGAACAAAAGACAGCTGAGGTGTCAGTCAAGTTTGTGTTAACATTGAGATCTATTCATTAGTAAAGGGAATCTATTCATTAGTAAAGGGTCTTTTGTGCTCGGCTAGGGGATTATATAGGCCCATAGGCCTAGGCAAAACCTGGACCTGGCCAGGCTTCTCAAAGGCTTGGCTGTACCATGACTTTGGCCCTCCTCCCTTGGAGAGTCACAGGCAAAGCCTGGGCCTGGCTGGGCTTCTCAAAGGCTTGGCTGTACCATGACTTTGGCCCTCCTCCCTTAATTTAAAACTTATTTTTCACGTCCTTCTTTATTTCTGTCCGTAGTACAAGGCACGGCAAGTTGGACACCACAGCTGGAGATTGAGAATAATAAGGATTTACTTGTCATGTTTTCACCTGATCAACCGTAAGTCCACAATGCAATTAGTGTTTCATGGCCGGAGGGGATGGGAAGGGGGAGAGAGCTAGTCCAAGTCATCACTGTTGAGTCCCGGGGCCAAAGTCACTGAGCTGCCAAGCACACAACTTGGCTGAGCAGAAATGTGGAATTAACCCTCCTACTATTGCTGCACTTTAGTGGGAAGTAGCCATGGAGGTCAAAACCAGTCAACTGCCTGTTTAGACTGTTGACCCAAATGTGCACACAGGGACATTTTTGACTGGTTTTTACTGTCATTTTGACCACCCTGAACAATACCAGACAATGCTTTTACCAGTCAAAAACGGTAGGCTCATTTTGACCTGTAAATGCACTTACTGCATGTAAGGTTTGACAGTGTTTGACTTTTAAGTGCACTAGATATACCTTGGCAAGTATATCAACATTTTGACTGTTTTTGACCCTTGTAGTAGTAGGAGGGTTAAGAAAAAAAGGAACTCTTTCTGCATTTAATGAATTTTCACATAATGAAGAATAAATGATAACATGGACATTTACTATCATCACCTAATACTTTTCGTTTAATTATTTTTGTTTGGGGTAAAAATGGTGCGGGGTAATCCTTTATTGGTATATGTATTATGCAGACATCAAGGGGAATCCTGTTGAAAGAGAAAAATCCATAGTTAAGTTTGCTACAATTGAGACCAGTCAATATCTGTCCATACTTTCAATAATCACCAACGTCCATTGTTCGTCTTAAGCTGTCGCAATGTTGGCTTTTCGTAGTTTAGAATGGTCCAGTTTTGCTTCAGTGATTTTGATCTCGTGGCTCGGCTGGCTGCGGCCTGCTGGACTGTTTATTGGACTGTTTATTGAGGTCATTTTCATATCTAAAGGGCTTCCCAAGAGGTACAGTTTAATGAGCTGTGTGCCTCACGGCAGCACAGCACAACATCTTGTGGTTGTGGAGCAGTACGGCGGCACTGCCAAGCGCCACAGCGCACTGCAGCGCGCCAACTAAAATACTTATGACGGCTTCCCTTAAGGAAGGACATCTTCCCCCACCCGCAAATTATCCCCAGTTTCTGGCTGGGTCCCGCTGGGTATTATAATTAGCTCATTATCTACGGGTCAATGCACATTGCTGGACTATGTCAGAAATATATGCAGGAGTCCTGCTAGACGAAGTGGACGATTCTTAATGAGCCAGTGGGCCCAGGTTTGACCTCTTTCATGACATCAATGTAGTCTTTTTGTAAATGTTGAGTGAAAAACCCGGCGGGAACCCGGCCACAAATGGGGGATAATTTGTGGTTGAGGGAATATGTCCTCCCTTCAACTTTTCTTAAAAGTGACGTTCTTGAAAAGATTTCCACCTAATTTCAATTGTTTTATGTTGAATTGTCAATCATAAGCAGCACTTATTCTCTTCATGATCCAGGACTCCAAAGCCAAGAACATGGAACATTACCTCCCCTAAGCAGCGCCCCCAAGGTAAGACGAAGATAAACAGCGCCCCCACCGATGAGCCACAATCTCTCCAGGGCGGCGGTGGGACGAGTTCTCGCGCCGAGAAGAGGAAGACAAGAGCCAGCACGTCGACACTTCACCAGACCGGAGAGGCCAGGGATGGAGAGGGTCAACTGGGAACCCGGACACGACGTAAGAGCTCTCGTACTATACGGAAGTGATGCCAACATGGTGCCTGGCCAGGAAGGGTATGGGAAAGTTCGTCGCAGTTTTCACAAAGTGACATATTCGTCCACATAGTGATAAAATCGTGTTGCGAGATATAAGCGATTAAAGTTTTAAAATCGCGGTTTCGATGTCATTTTGATATCAAAGATCATTAATTTTTGCTTTGTTAGAAAGCTGAAATCTCATATGACATGTAACTGTATTCGTTTTGTATAAAGAAGTAACATACTTATAAACCAAACCGTCACTTCGTGAAAACTGTACACGCTGTTTTCCCAAAGTAACCTTTCCTGTGCATATAGGGACACGCGTCAACTTTGTGGAACACATGTGTGGTGTGATCGAATTGTGTCACTTCGTGAAAATTCCAAAACATGCCGTTCGCATAAAATACATGCAGTAATACATGCACAAGGCTGCGATCGGTCACTTCGTGAAAACTTAAACTCCAATTTTATAAAAACCTAATTACTTTAATTAGAAAACTAGAGAGTTTCAGGATTAAAACTTGGTGAAATGAAAGAACAGTATTTGAAGTCCAAATATTGACTAAACTCATTTTCAACAAAATTGTGATTTTTTTTAATTTTTTTTTTTAGCAATCCGTCACTTCGTGAAAACTGCAACGAGTTTAATATGCAAACACGGTGGCCGGCCGGAAGTTGAAAACCCCTTAGAATGATTTACTATTGAAAGCAACTTAGGGACAAGGGCCAAAGTCGTAGTACAGCCAAGCCTTTGAGAAGCCCGGCCAGGCCAGGCCTAGGCTTTTCCCCTGCCAGGCCTAGGCTTTTCCCCTGCCTACTGGCCTATATAATGGGCTCTGCTTGCCTGGCAGGTACTGTATTGTTACAGGATTATGACTCACAAAAGACAGATTAGGAGGCCAGGTAGCCCAGGCCTGGCCAGGTTTCTCAAAGGCTTGGCTGTACCATGACTTTGGCCCTCCTCCCTTGGAGAGTCACAGGCAAAGCCTGGGCCTGGCCGGGCTTCTCAAAGGCTTGGCTGTACCACGACTTTGGCCCTCATCCCTTGAGTGTAGCACAAATTAACAAGAATTTAGATGATTGAAAGATGGGCTAAAGTCAGTGCGGTAGAAGCATGTAAATAATCTCTTTAGGAGTTGTAATAATTGTTGATTCTGAGAAGAACCGGGTGGTGAGAAACTCAACATTTCAATCAGCATACTCAGTGGTCGTCCACTGATTCTTCTTGGAACCAACAACAGATTGTTACATGGTGCTATCGCAAATCTTACTCTTTTAGTATCAAGTGAATATAATTACGTAATTATTCTAAATACAGGTCTGTCATTTTTTCAGGATTTTGTATAAAACTCCTTTTGAATTTTTTTGAAAATATTTTTTAAAGAAGAGAAGTAGCCACCAAGGAAAGAAAGAAGTAGCCTGTATTGTGTCCAAACCTCTAGTTTCGTATTTCTGGGAATGTGGAGAATCTGTAAATCCTCCAAAATTAAACATCCAGGAGGTTCAGGGGGCTTTTTCCCCCAGACCAAAGGGAGACCCAGGCCCACTACCCACAGGAGGTTCAGGGGGCTTGTCCTCTAGACCAAAGGGAGACCCAGGCCTGCTACCCACAGGAGGTTCAGGGGGCTTTGTCCTCCAGACCAAAGGGAGACCCAGGCCTGCTACCCACAGGAGGTTCAGGGGGCTTTGTCCTCTAGACCAAAGGGAGATCCAGGCCCGCTACCCACAGGAGGTTCAGTGGGCTTTGTCCTCTAGACCAAAGGGAGACCCAGGCCCGCTACCCACAGGAGGTTCAGGGGGCTTTGTCCTCTAGACCCAAAGGGAGACCCAGGCCTGCTACCCACAGGAGGTTCAGGGGGCTTTGTCCTCTAGACCAAAGGGAGACCCAGGCCTGCTACCCATAGGAGGTTCAGGGGGCTTTGTCCTCTAGACCAAAGGGAGACCCAGGCCTGCTACCCACAGGAGGTTCAGGGGGCTTTGTCCTCTAGACTCAAAGGGAGACCCAGGCCCGCTACCCACAGGAGGTTCAGGGGGCTTTGTCCTCTAGACCAAAGGGAGACCCAGGCCTGCTACCCATAGGAGGTTCAGGGGGGCTTTGTCCTCTAGACCAAAGGGAGACCCAGGCCTGCTACCCACAGGAGGTTCAGGGGGCTTTGTCCTCTAGACCAAAGGGAGACCCAGGCCTGCTACCCATTTTCCAGGATTTTTTACTTTTGTTAAATCACACCTCTGTAAATGGTAATAAATATCTATCTTCTGTGTATTGTTATTATTTCTGTTTTGTAGTACCCACCCACCTTGAGTGGGCTTTTTGAGATTATGATGGGTGACCTTCGTAAAAAAAAAATAATAATAATGAATAAATATGGGCATATTTAATACAAATTCCTTGAAAGTAAAATAAATCATATGTTAACTTGTGTCAGGCCTCCCAGCGAAACCTATAAACCTATAAAAACCTAGTTTATTTAAAAATGGGAACCTTTATTCCACCCCAAAAAACGTATAAAAACCTATATTTTTAATCTCCTGCAACACATTTTCAATTTTCTCATAAAATTCTCATGGCTTTGAAGAAAAATTACTTTCCAAGTAGAAAGAGATGAAGCCCAAAACAGTAGCCAAACTGTAACATGTGTACCGCTCTTAGCTTTTCTGCCGGACAGGGTATGTGGGGTAATGTTCTTGGTTGCAGAAGGTAGGCAATTTACCAAAAACTTGTTACTTAACACTGTATAATCACGGGAAATAAACTATAAAAGCCTATATTTGGTAAACATATAATCAATATTTTGCTTTAAAAACCTATTTAACCAGTTTGCGTCGGAGGCCGTGTATATACGCAATTTTTTTTGGACAGTGGATCGGAGAGCGTCTAAACACGCCACAGGATTCTCGGGAATATTTGTATAGATTCCCGGTCTACGTGGCAACGAGCCATAAGCATACGGTGGAAGACGCGGTCTCCCCGGTCACGCTCTGGTGAGCACCATTGGTCGTGTTTGTGCGGTAAAAATAAACCCGCCACGGGGTTCGGAAAAACTTTTTTATTCCCGATGCGAACTGGTTAATAATAAACCTATATTTGGTAGATTAGGCACTGGGAGAGAGAAAAGTACAGTTCAGTGTAGAGGGATATTCGAGAATTCACTGGAAGTCTATGTTATTATTTAGGCAACTAGGTTGATATACTACTCAAAACAATTTAGGGAACACCGGATTTTTAACATCAAATAGGTTTGAAATGTTCCATGAACCGGGATTTTCATTTGCAACCCCCCTCTCTCTCTTTCAGTAGTCATGTCATGAAATGTGTAATCACTACATGCATCCTTTATCATCTGTTTTATTGTGCAGTTGTTTCTCGTCAATTCTGTGAAACATTGTGTTTATCTGAAATAAATGATCTTGCTTTAACTGAGATTATTCCGGTGTTCCCTAAATTGTTTTGAGTAGTATATTATGCCCAAATACTCAAAATTGTGAGCACTTATTGTGGTGACAGTTTTATAGGTTATTTTTATGATATATTTCTAGAAAACTAGAGTTTTGAAACAGAAGTACCTGTTTACTGTGCCTTTTACCCTTGTCTCTCAGTCTCTGTGAGTTGTTTTCAAATGTTATAATAAATAAAACATGTGAATTTAAAGTTTACTCTGTCTAAAAGTATGTTTTTGTTCAAATGTTTACATTTTTTTCAGAGAATTTAAATTAGTGCTTCAAATTTAATTATAGATTTCAGGCAAGGGGGTTGGTACGCCCCACCCCGGCATTTCCCCTCCCAAATATATATATATATATATATATATATTGGCCTCTGACCTGGCCCCATAGAGCAATAGATAATTGGCATAAGTGGTCCGCCCACCAACATAGGGGCTGGTTAGCTCAGTTGGTAGAGCACTCGTACGGTATTTGAGACGTCATGGGTTCGAGTCCGGCATCAGCCATTTTTTCTTTGCTTGCCACCTGTTTATATATATATATATATATATATATATATATATATATATATATATATATATATATATATATATATATATATATATATATATATATATATATATAAATGGGTAGCGAGCAAAGAAAAATTGGCTGATGCCGGACTCGAACCCGCGACCTCTCGATATACCGTCGCGTACGAGTGCTCTACCAACTGAGCTAACCAGCCCCATTATATATTATATATATGTATATATACTACCGGAATAAAGTAACTGTGCATCATTTGAAGTTATGCTATTTTTTAATGAAAAAAGATAATACAATGATTTGTGGTGTTCTGTTAAATCACTGTTTAACTGTTAACAGGATAATCTCGAAATCTGTATGCTTGGACACTAGGCTTCGTGACACGTCCTTGAAGAGATGTGGTGTCAAAAGTCAGTTCACAAACTCAGTATCGTGTGTGTCCACCATTGGCGTTGATGCAGGCTTGACAACGACGACGCATAGACGACACTAAGCGATTGAAGAAAGCTTGGGGAATGTTGTTCCATGTCTGAACCAACGCTTGTCCCAATTCAGCTAACGTCAATGGCTGATTCTGGGCTTGACGTAAACGTCGCTCCATTTCATCCCAAGCGTGCTCGATAGGGGACAGGTCCGGAGAAACAGCTGGCCAGGGAGTACCGGAATGTTCTGCTGTCTCAGGAAATCTGTCACAACACGAGCGACATGTGGACAGGCATTATCTTGCTGAAGCGTGATGTTACGTCCTTGTCTTTGAATGAACGCTTGCACATGAGGCCCAATGATCTCGTCCCTGTATCTCAGACCTGCATCAACGCCAATGGTGGACACACACGATACTGAGTTTGTGAACTGACTTTTGACACCACATCTCTTCAAGGACGTGTCACGAAGCCTAGTGTCCAAGCATACAGATTTCGAGATTATCCTGTTAACAGTTAAACAGTGATTTAACAGAACACCACAAATCATTGTATTATCTTTTTTCATTAAAAAATAGCATAACTTCAAATGATGCACAGTTACTTTATTCCGGTAGTATATATGTATATATACACCCATCACAACTTCTAAGTTCCCCTAATATTTTTAAGAATATCTCAACAAGTATTGCATGAATTTTAAAAATTCAAAAAGCAAATCACAGAATGACATGTTCTACACAGCTCGTAATGAAATGGTTGAAATTCAATCATGCATGCACAATTGACAGTGATTTGAATGAAAATTCAGCTGAAAAAAAAGTTGCAGTACAAAGCATTGCTTCAATGGCATGTTACACATGTAGTTTTCTGTAAGAACTCAGTTATGGAGAAAAATGGAGGACTAATTCCATATTAAACTCTTGCTCTACCCTTCTAAAACAATGGACATGCATGTTGCATGTTGCTCTTTGAATATTCTTTTCTTATTATGAAACAGCCATCAATACCATTGTTAAAGGGTTCTTAAAAGGGGTTCTAATAAAGAACTTTGATGGTTCTCCTGAGAGGACAAGACTTAGAACCATTTTTGGTTCTATATGTTGCACCTTTTTTTCTTAGTGTGTTTGCCTTGCCTTGACATCGTTCTCCTAGACTTGACTGGGTTTAGACTAACGGGGATCCCATTGCTCTCCTAGACTTTATTGGTTAAGACCACCTTAATTATTGTCTGAATAAGGGGTGTGGTCGAGGCACAGCTGTACAATATGTGGACGGTGAAGCCTGACACCTTGAGCGACGAATGCGGGAGTCTGTAGTTTGGGGTCCTCCGCCAGAAAAGTTTCAAAACACACAGGTGGAGGTGGGGGTGGTGGGGGTGGTGGGGGTGGTGGTGGTGGGGGTGGGGAGACAAACTTTTGGGGGACATAAAGGAATGTGCATAATAATTTACTCTCATTGTTGAACCGGCTTTAAAATCCTACCATACAAGGTTGAAATATTGATTGTGTTTTCAGTCCCATGTTGGTCTTCGAGAACCCACAATTCATCGCTGTTCTCACGAAGTGGAAAAAACCTCAAAAATCAACGATTGTTCAGATTCTATTTGTGTGAATTAGAAACCCTAAATTCACTGTATCACTGGTTACAGGTATTCCAGATGAAGACCATCTAGACTTATGCCTCCAGTTTTGCAATTTTCTTAGTTTCCATATTGTGTTAGTACCGGTCGTTATATTATTGTTAAATCCACTATCGAACAGTGTGTATATTGTCTATTCATGCCATAGTACAGTATAATGATATTATGTGATCACTTCTTATCATCAGCCATGGCTTTGGGTGGGTTTGTTTACATTCCAAGTTTGTGGCAGAGACCTTTGGTCTGCCTAGGGACTTTGTTTTGGGATTGGTAGCTCATTAGTATGTTAGGGCTACCCAGACATTTAAGTGTTTTGGGACTGATGGAATAAGCCACGAATATGTATAAGACATCTCACTCTGCTCGCTAACAGTAACACCCTGGGTGGTGGAGACGAGTGAACCCTGTAGGCCTGAGCAATATTTTTCTGCATTAAAGAATTTATATTATTTTATAAATACAATTTTACAAAGGTTCTTCTGTACTTAATTCACCGCCAAATTCGAGTAGTAGTCTTGGTGTTTAGAATGCTCACCTTCCATGTATAGGTAGTTGGGATCGAGACTAAGTTTAGGTTGTAAATATTTGTAACAGGATTAGCAACATTTTTTGTTAACTACAACACTAATTCAGAAACAAAACCTTTCTGTAAAACAATAATGTATGGGCTGTGCAGGACTTTTTTTAAAGGAATATAAATCCCAAAATTCATGTTTAGTACCGTATGCATGCTAGCTGCCAACCAGTCTGGTTGCCGCTTTTGTATAATTGGTTTTTCTAATAAATATATGGATTTACATTTATTTTAGTCTTATATTAATTAGTCGAAATTTAGTCACATACGGCTCTTCATACGAGAAAAACTGCAATGGTGAACACTATATAGTGCGACGCGACAACATAGTGCGACGCGTGAATCCTAAATGCGACGCTTACACACTCTTCTTGCAATTGTGCATGTGGCCTTTTTAGAACACCATAACCTAGCGCTTCAAAGTGGAATCTAGCATGCAAGTCCAGACACGTTTCTGTGGCTGATTGAAAACATATGGTGTAAGACCATGTACAAAAGCAATGGAGCCAGGTTTTGTACACAGCCTCTGGGGAATTGGTATGTCTGGGAAATTCTGGGTCAATGGCATAACAGTAACTAAAGGGGCATGCACCATGTCTGAAAAGAGAACTTAAACAAGTTGAGATGTGTTGGAGAAAAATTGAAGGAGTAATTAACTAAAATGTAATTTTCGGCAGCAAACTGCAGACCGGTCGCACCTCACAGGGTTTTAAAATGTGTAACGATGGCTTGAACTTATTCGTCACTATGGAAAAATGTCACTTCAGCGCACGCATAGTGTTATAGGTCTACAAAACCAAAAAGTGCCACCGGCCGCGGCGCTTATTCGCCACCCATGTATTTGTACATGTTTGCATGTACATACTCTATAAGGCCAATATTACTATGGGGATTGGTAAACAAGTCTATTGCTCATTCCCTGTATCTGGGAAGAAGTTGACCTGACCCCTGATGTGAGGAACGGTTTGTGTTTGATTTCCTTCCTCCATGATTTAAGTAACTTTTCAATACAGATAGATCTAATATTGTCTGGATAATAAGTTTGATTGAGTTTCATTTGCGCGGGAATATGTAGGCAGACAACTTTGGTGATACGAAAAGGTCGTTCGATCTCTCGCCATTATGGTTTTATGAGAGGCACATCGATGAGTATTTTACTCTTCATTACTTCTCATTTTTGTCATGAGTCTGGCATTGCCATGATGGGCTAATATCGCCATCTATTATTGTAATTTATTCTCGTGGAAACCCCCACTGGCCCCAGTGAGTTTTTCTGCATTTTGTGTGTACTCTTTGTGGGTTTTCTGTTTAGTTTGAAAGTTGCTACTCGTGAGTTTTATCGTGTGTTGTTGTGTGCTATCGAGATACATGTGTATACGTTTGACCATGTCCATGTGTTATGGATCAGTGTTGTCTGTATGCATTCACTTAATACTTACATATTGTGTATATTCTGTGTTTCATTCCAGGCAAAAGTTTGTTTTTTGTTATATCCGAGGGTGTTTCTTCAATCATATGGAGCATTGTGATTCTTCATTTTTGGATAATTAAATTGAGCAGAACTTAATCTACAAGTTGATTGTCTTCTCAAGTATTTGTAAGGTGTTCGTCCACATTAACTTGAGGACTGTACCTCCACGATTAGGCTGTCGAGGCATATGATTTCATTAGTACATTACCAATAGGCCTAAGTATCGACAAACGAATACACTGCCTTAACGATGTAAATACCTTAATATGAATACCTTAGGTCCATGGTTTTTCTTTGTCTTACATTGCAAAACAAGCTAAAAACTTGATGTTTTCTACAGATTACGCTGCTCATGCAGTCTGTCCGTGGTTATAGCTGGTACCAGTCGTGCGCGCACTGTAATATTGTTATTTGTATGCGTACAGTGGTTACCAACCGGCTAAATGGATTCGTCACTATGAAAAAACGTATAATTTTTTACTTTTTTGCTTATTCGCCGCATAGGGGACCTCTGTAACTCTAAAACCAGGCAGAATTATGGTTTAAAACCTTCACAGATGAAATTAGACACTCAAAAGAACCCCAGAACTACAAATCCCGGATTTCACAAAAAATGCCGATTCATCACTATTAGAAAAATGTGACGAATTATACAGAGACACATTACAGTCAGATAAGTACAGATATAATACTTAAATACACATCCTTGCTCTATTTACAGTTTTTATTTTAAATCCAAATACATATTGAAATAACATTACTCTTAAAATGACTTTTAAGGAATAATTTCTTTTGTAGACAAAATCCATAAAACCTTTTTTGATCGGCCTGAATTGACCGACACATTTAAGTATACCTCCATTAAAATAGAGCAGTGTTAATACACATGTATGAAAGATGCCAATCGGCACCCTTCTTGAACAAATCAATTATGATAATAGTTTATCAAAAAGAAGGAATGTCTTTCAGGTACATTTTTAATTAAAATATATAGGAAACGGATTTTTTTCAATTGTAAAACCATAAAAACTCATTAAGGTATATAGAAAATTGAGTTTGGGGAAATGGACAGAGTAAATTCCTGTTTTTTCATCATTGATAAAATGTGGGATGCCATGGCTGAGCGGTTTAGCGCATCAGACTTGTGTTCTTATGGCTGAGTCGTTAGAATGTGGGTTCAAATCTTGGCCACGACCGGGGTACTTTTGTCTCTTTGAGCAAGACAATTCACTGCACAGTGCGCATGCACCCAGAAGAATAAATCTGTGAGTGGAGGTTCAAAAGTTAATTTAAGGATTGATATTGGCCCAATGATAAGTACTTCTGTGACGAACGAGCTTAGTGAAGGTGAAATAGAATTGAATACATTTTTAGAAACATCTTTTCCAATAAGGACATCGTTTTCATTGGTAATATATTGGAAATGCATCCATACTTGATAAGAATCACGAGAGATGTACAGAAACCGAGTGAAAGTTTCGTCTCATTTTATTGTGGCATTAATGATGAAATAATGAAAATACTTCATTCTGATAGGTAGAAAATTTATCACGGCCGTGATTGGTTTTAAATTTATAATACTTTTCACATTTGATCAATAATAACTGCATATATCAGACACAATAATTTCTCAGGATGTTTTAGATTATAATGTTGTATTTCTTTTAATTACCAAAAGTGTACATTCCCTTTAAGGACTTTTTAAGGAACCGAAAGTCTTTTGTCCCTCATGTGTTTGTTAGTTACATTTTAAAGTCGTTTTCTTTATTTCGTTGTAAATTTGTTTCTTAAAATAAAATTATGGTGTTCAGGTAGAGGAAGCTTTGTTTTAGGGGTAATTTTCACTAGAAAACGAAAGCAATTCTTACTTTTCCGTTGCCCATGACCCGACTATTCCAAAGTCATACGATAAACACCATAGCTCTTGTTCCTTTCTAAGGAAGTGAGCCATAAAAATACGTGTTTTCCTGTGTTACCATATAAATTATAATAATATGGTGTTTGTTTGATCAAGGAAGTCAAGTGTCGCTTTGTAAAACCAATTCAGTGGAAGATAATCAACAGTTACCATAAGTAACAAACTCCTTAAACCCCATATTGGTCATCTCGGGGGAAAAAAACACTATTCACTATTTTCTCGTTTAGAAACGACACAGTGAACAAAATTAACTAATAAAGTAATTGTCACGGGCCGAACGGTTTAGTCTACTGCTTGACTCCACCCAGTAAAATGAGTATCTGTGCATGAAGAATAATTGGTTGTTAGTGCATGAGTGGGATTCAGAAATGATATACTCGCCTGATGAGCAGGTGTCTTGAGCACCATGCCAGTTTGGTAGATACGTGGATATAATAAGAATTAATTCAAATTCAAAACTGTGTCTCATGGGAGCTTTTAGACAAGGTACTAGTTACGAGCCTAAAATTTCACTATACTTCATATTGTGTCGTCAACATTTTACGTTTTCATTCTAACGTGGAACTTTCGTCTCATGAATTCCAACCTTAGTTGGGAATTAATGTTCGTAGGCCTATATACTAATTTCGTGACTCGTGACTCATGATTAGGGGTGGACGATATCGCAACGATACGATATTCAACATTATCGGCCAAATCGGTCATGGTTTTGAAGATATCGAAATATCGCCATATTGATGACATTCAAAAATTATCGCTGACATTCAAACAAATAGCCGACATCAAATTTACATCGTTCTTTTTAGTTAAAATGTCATTATAATGGCAAATCGACGAAGTTACGGTGAAGAGCTAAAAAAAAACAGTTCGAAATCACGACGCGGTGCCGCGCTTATGTTCCCAGGACCGTACCATTATGAAAATAACATCATTTGAATGGGGAAACATGAGTGGGTCAATTAAAAGTCGGCCGAGAAATGCAGACACAGCACCAACAAGTACTTGGTTCGTTTTGGAGCAATTCAAATGCATTTTTGAAAAATTTCAGAACCGTTTATTACCTAAAATGCAACTGTAGAACTTGCATGTAAAAGTAGTTCATATTTCGGTGTCCAAGGTCGTAAAATAATGTATGATACATACATTTTCCTGTCTTTAACAAATTGAGACGATACCCGGTAACATCATGGCCGTCGATAATCGACTATAAAAAAAATCAATGTCGTCACCCCTACTCGTGACTCGGACTCGACACCGGGGACTCAGACTGAAGGTTTGATGACTCGAATACAAGTCCAACTGATACTATGCATGCTATAGCATTTCAATGGATATTTTCTACGTTATAAGGTTATTTTTCGGTAATACAGTGCAATTGTGGAGATGGAGGAAAGCAAATGTGAACATACACACTGTTGTCTGAAAGCCAGCTGCTGCTAATGCAATTACAATCACACGATCGAGACATGATCTGTTTAGATGATTTCAACAGATTGTCCTTGTACTCAACCTCGTATGAAAGGATGTGGTATTTAAATTATTACAACGAAAAAGCTTCACTACTTCTGGGTTCAAAAGATCAATAACAGACAGGCTAGTTTCCGTTTCCTTCTATGACGCACAAATAATTCCTCAGCTCCACTACAGAGATGAGAGGCGGTAGACAAGTTTTCAAATATTTCCTAAATTTTCCCTAAATTTCTTCAAAAAATTCAAAAATATTGTCCAAACATACAAAAAAGTATATTTTAAACTAAAAAAATAATTCCTCCTGTGTTAGTTTTAGGGGTGCCAATTGGGGTAATTCAATTGTATATTGATTTGTGAATTTCTCATTGAATAGAAAGTTTATGCTGATAGTGATTTGAGAACTTGCACATTTCTATTCGTTTGTTGAGGTTTGGTTCCACAAGTGTCGATAAAGGGCAATTATACTATTTTATATAATAATTATATCCATATGCATATATTGATTGTGATAAAGAGGTTTTAAGTGGGTGTTTCATATATTCTGGGGCTTAATATTACTTGGCCTCATACCAATTTAAAATTATGGAAGTCGGTCGGATATCAAACCATACACAGTGACAACATGGGTACTGTGCAGACTTTCAAATAGTGTAATAAACTTAACAAATATGTGCAATTAAATTACCCAAACCATTAGTCTTAATGCAAGTGTGTGATTTCTTACGTTGGTCGTATACTTCCTGAACAAAAATTATATCCAAATACACATAAGGCCCAAAATGTCTCTGGTTGGTTTCTCGTGGTCTCCGCCTGCATCACCTCAGACCCGCGCATTGGCATTTTAAATTGTTTTAAATTTTATTTTATTATATTTTTACTATGAAACGATGTCCAATTGCAGCCAAAATTGCTGGATCGATTGGAATTCTGCCCTGCTGTGTTTAGTAAAGAACTTTTTTTTTCACATATAGGGGTATGAACGTTTGCCCAAATTGTGAGGCCTCTTTAATAGCCACCATAATTTGTGCATGGGAAATTTGGTCTGCAGTGGTTCCAATAACTGCGTATCCATGTTAACCGTTTTCACGAATGGTCAATTTAATTGGGCCACACAACACAAAACCGTACGTTTCGAGATAATCGAGTTTTAAGTTACTTACTTTTTGAAATTGTAGTTTCACCATCATTAGCGGAGAATATTGCCAAATTATGTGCACTGTTTGAAAGTACTGATTTCAAACTTCTCAAATGCACAAGTTATTCAACAACAGGACGATTATTTACGGCGTAATTGATTTGATTTCTTAATACAATTGTCCTTTTGTACGTTGTGAAAACGCTAAGGCAGTGCGCGTGCATGCCACTACAGATAAATAGCGCAAAGTTGGCTTTTCATGAAAACAGAAAAACGCCTCCCGCGTGTACAAAACTATGTGGAATTATCGATATGTCGTGAGCCAGTGTGAAACTGGTACCCGTATAATTCTGGATTTACCTGCCGCACATTTGCATTATGCATATGGGGGAAAATTGGGGACGAAGTAGTTTTCAAGAAGGGACAGTTTGGAAAGTTGTGTTGATTTGAACGTTTTCTCAAAGGGATTATTATTTTAATTTGTGATCAATCGTCCTGTTTAATTGTTGAAAAGTTGAAACATTTGGAAAGTTGTTCTTTCACTTAGGGTACAAGATTTATTAGTATTTTGCGTCTTAAATGTAACATGATACGTTTAAAATATAGGTGTTACTTAACTTAAAGCTCGATGCTGTGTGGCCCAAATTCCTCGTTAACACCCATTTTACCATTTCCCAATTAGTGTAATACAAAACTAATGAGTTTTGTAAAATACGTTTTTCCCCCATTTGGCAAAAAAAGCGTCACCTCACAGATTTTGAAACCTATGACCAGAAACTGGAGACTGTTTTTTGGCCTAATGATATACTCGTTTAATAATTAACCCTAAAAAACAATATTACAGAAATGGCGGAGATATGGACAGTGGTGGCATGGTGGGTGACCACAATATAACGATAATTTTGCACCTTTCCTCTTTGAAAATGCAACAATTGTTGGTTCCCGGCAAAATAATGTTCTTTGCATTCGATTCACCCAGACCACCAAACCATGGAAGGTATATGACATAAAACACAATAAAGGGGGCCACTTTCCTACCGTCACGTTAGCAGTTTTTCTTATGGTTGTAATTTTTTTTTTAAATATTTGAAACCACCCAAAAAGAATTTCAACATTTGAATAGACATGCATGCTTACCCTAAAGATAATTTGAGTTGATTATTACTATTTTTTTAATTAGCCTAAAATTTCCATCAACAAATGGACGGAAAAGTGAGGTAACTTTTTCCGTCCAATTTTTATGGAAATTTGAGGGTAAAAAAAATTAATAAAAAAATTACAAAATAAAATAAATCAACTCACTGTTCCCCCATCTTGGCCTTGGTCCCCCACAAATGTTCCCATAGACATTCTGATATTCTAATGGAAGTCCCTTTACTCCAGGAAGTGGCCGCCCTACAGAATGAAATTTCAGGTTTTTTTACAAATCTGTCTTTGCTCCAATTTTCTTTTACCCTCCTACTTTTGGTGCCTTTTTCAGACAAGTTGATGCATCATTTGAAACCATTCGTTTTGTAAACACCAAAGTGTAGTGTATCCACCATTCAAAACCATTTGAATGATTTATAACCCTGTAGTACATTCACCATTTGAAACCATTGGGCTGTGGAAACACACCAAGGTGTAGTGTATCCACCATTCAAAAACCATTTGAATGGTTTGAATGTAGTAAGCTTGCTACCAACACTTTTCAAATGGTATCACCATGGGGTACAAAACCAATAGCCATTTTGGTAAGTGGAAATTTTGAATGGTTTCAAATGGTCAAACACTAGGATGGTTAAAGAAGAAAGTGCCACCAAGAAAGAAAAAGTAGCCTGCTTTGTGTCTAAAACTCTAATTTCTTGTTTGTGGGGATGTGGAGGTCTAAATCTTCAAAATTAAACATCCAGGAGGTTCAGGGTTTGTCCTCTAGACCAAGGAGACCCAGGCCCACTGCTCATTTAGGGGAATGTTTACTTTTGTCAATCACACCCCTGAGTCTTGGCCTTGATTTCCCTTAACCTAACCCCCCAGGGTATTTTGGCTAGAAACCTGCCAGGCGCAACAGATTGCATCGTTTGTCAAAGTGACTTGACTGCCCAGTGCAGCAAAATCCATCAGGTCACAAATCTCAAGGCCGAACTGCCTCAGGTCTGTGGTCCCCAAAAGCGCAGCAGGATACAACTCTGGCATTGTTCATGGGACCAGCTCTCAATAAAACAGACTTGGCTGCTTATGCACTGGTGTTGACAGCTGAATCCATCAAAGTGCACAGACTTTTCCACCTGATGCACTTTGCTGCGTCTGGCGGGTTGGGTTAAACATCTTTTATAGACATTTTGGATATTCTAATAGCAGTGCCCTTTACTCAGGAAAAAGTGGCCTTGCCTAAAGATTAAATTCCCAGCCCTGTTGAATGATTAAATCAAGTAATTTTGTTTTTTTTACAAACAAACAGGAGAAAGATACTTCTCTATAAACCTGCTTTGGAGCAGCTCCGTCAGATGATCCGAGCTTCCACAAGTTCGATGACCTCCATCCTAAACCCCTCAAGTTTCTCACGCCCCATTGTGGACGATCAAAGAATCCTACAAGAAGATGACACAAGTCGAAAAATAAGGTGAAGATAATTTAATAACGATGACGACGGCGATAATAATAATAATAATAATAATAATAAAAATTTGTGGACTTATATAGGCGCGTATCCACCAAACTGGTGCTCAAGGCGCATTATATTATTCCCCCTGTTCATGAGGCTCATAAATCATTCCTGAAACCATCTCAGCTCCTGGGAGTATACAGCTCAATTGCTGCCATTACAGTGCATATAGGGCTAATCAAACACAACAACCAACTGCCCCTCACAGGTCCCCATTTACCCTGGGTGGAAAAGCAATTATGGTAAAGTGTCTTGCTCAAGGACACAAGCACCATGGTCGCGGTTGGGATTCGAACCCACATTCTGACGACTCAGCCATCAGAAACACAAATCCGATGCATGCACTAAACCGCTCGACCATGGCACTCCAAAATTTAGTCCTGTGAAGATAATAGACAGGTCTCTTATTTCCTCCCATTTCAGCAGGAATTGGAATTGAATTTTTTTTTTACAGTCGGAGTATATAAACCAGGATTTGGAAATGGTGCATCCACATTATGTTATACTATGAAAAACAGGGTCCTCAAAAGTTTATCTTGCAATACCCCCTGAATGTATAGATTGATGAATGTGTTTTACAAAACGAAACAGGGTGTCCGTTTAACAAATAGGTCAGCAGACACCCAGAGGTATTTCTGGACAACACTTTGTTTACAGTATTTGGTTGTTACAATTATTTTCTGATAATGAAGCAAAGGATAATTTAGCAATAATGTACATCCATGATTGTTGTAGTGATTGCAATGTCAATTCTTGGGTCAGTGGACACTGTTTATTGCTCCATGCATGCAGGGGGGTCCCTGGCCATGTACATGTATCACAGATTAGAAACACATTGTGCAGTACATGTCATGTGCTTGCTTTACTACTGAAGGATTTTGGAGGATTCAGGTTATTTGTAAGCAAAGGGGCCTAGGGAGTTGGGGAGGATTCAGGTTATGTGTAAGCAAATGGGCCTAGGGGTTAGGAAGGATTCAGGTTATGTGTAAGCAAATGGGCCTAGTGAGTTAGGAAGGATTCGGGTTATGTGTAAGCAAATGGGCGTAGGGAGTTAGGAAGGATTCAGGTTATGTGTAAGCAAGTGGGCCTAGGGAGTTGGAAGGATTCAGGTTATGTGTAAGCAAATGGGTCTAGGGAGTTAGGAAGGATTCAGGTTATGTGTAAGCAAATGGGCCTAGGGTTAGGAAGGATTCAGGTTAAGTGTAAGCAAAGGGGCCCCTGGGAGTTAGGAAGGATTCAGGTTATGTGTCAAATGGGCCTAGGGAGTTGGGGTTAAATAACATTAATTGGAAACTTTTTGTCTTTTTTTCCCCTTCCCCCATTGCAGGCGTTTCTGCCGGACATCATCTCTGTCCTGGGCATGACGATGAGTGAGAATAGAGATTGTCTTAACTTCCGTCTGCTGGGAACCAAGGAGAGCATCAGTACATGGGGACATGAATATGTCAGGTAATACCTACACCTGTACAATCATTTGCTTCAGAATTGTCCCTAATCTTCACCTTCCTGAAAACTATTTTGTCAGAATAAGGCCCCAAAAAAAAAAAGTGTCCCGTTTCTGGTCATTGGTCGGCTTCAAAATTGTCAATTATCACTCCTTTTGTCTGCTTCCAGAAGCTGTTCCACAAGAACTATTGCTTTCAAATCTGGTAAGCAATGAAGCAAGCTAACCCCCTCAGTACCGATGTTTTGACATAAACAACCGCTGGTGACCATCGTTTGACCACTCAAGCGTGGCTTTACATTCTTACACAACAAGCTTGTGTTCAAAGGCCAATTTACAAACTCTATTATTACCTTGAAGATATCGTTTTACAGCAAAATAAATAATAAAAAATATCTTACTTATTGAATTCCTTTCATAAAATCCATAAAACATTAAGATCGGTCAATAAATGTCCAGATCTCGGTCTTTGTTTCCTCAGTGTGATCTGTAAACTCAAACACTTTTTGTACACAAACATATGGCGCTCAGTGGGTGTTTGGCATTCGGATCTTTCCACTCCAGTTTAAAGGGATTGCATAATAGCAACCTTATTTTATTTCACATCAATGGAAAGATCCGATCTTGCTCTTTTCCAACCATTGTAAACTTGGGTATGGAGGGTGAACATGGACAAAACTACAGCTTTATAACAAATGGCCTTTGTGCTCAGGCTTGAGTGCTTTTTTTGTGAAGCTTGGTCGACTAAAAGTAGCCTATGGTAAGGAAGAGGGGTATGAGTGCAGTGACTAAAAGTGCTTACGGTTCAAGGTTCTGGTGTTACAACATAATGTGGGTTCGAATCACGGCCGTGACACTTGTGTCCTTGAGCAAGACACTTAATCATAATTGCTTCTCTCCACCCAGGGGTTAAATGGGTACCTGTGAAGGCAGAGTTTGGTTTGCTCTATATGCGCTAGAAATGGCAGCAATTGAGCTGTATACTCCCCAGGGAGCTGAGATGGTTTCAGGAATGATTTATGAGTCTTATGAGCAGGGATAATAATATAATGCGCCTTGAGCACCACTTAGTTGGTGGATACGTGCGCTATATAAATCCACACATTATTATTATTATTATTATTATTATGGTAAGGAAGAGGGGGTATGAGTGCAGTCCACTACAGTCGCCTATGGTAAGGAAGAGGGGGTATGAGTGCAGTCCACTACAGTCACCTATGGTAAGGAAGAGGGGGTATGAGTGCAGTCGGACTAAAGTCGCCTATAGTGAGAAGAGGGGTATGAGTGCAGTCACTAAATGCCTATGGTAAGAAGAGGGGTATGAGTGCAGTGGGCTAAAGTCGCCTATGGTAGGGAAGAGGGTATGGTGCAGTCGACTAAAGTGCCTATGGTAGGAAGGGGTATGAGTGCAGTCGACTAAAGTGCCTATGGTAAGGGAAAAGGGTATGAGTGCAGTCCACTACGTAGCCTATGGTAAGGAAGAGGGGGTATGAGTGCAGTCAACTAAATCGCCATGGTAAGGAAGAGGGGTATGAGTGCAGTCCACTACAGTAGCCTATGGTAAGGAAGGGGGGATGAGTGCAGTCCCTACAGTCACCTATGGTAAGGAAGAGGGGTATGAGTGCATGGACTACAGTCGCCTATGGTAGGGAAAAGGGGTATGAGTGCAGTCGACTAAAGAGTGCCTATGGTAAGGAAGAGGGGTTTAAAGAATAGTTTGGGCAATAACCCTCCTACTGTTTGACCATTTGAAACTATTCAAAATTTCCACTTACCAAAATGCCCATTGGTTTTGTACACACATGGTGATACCATTTGAACAGTGTTGGTAGCAAGCTTTACTTCCATTCAAATACATTCAAATGCATAGAGGGTCCATTGATTCACCACTTAGAATTGAATTGAATTGAATTGAATTGAATTTATTTCATTCATCTTGTGGCCAAAAAGCCAAATTGCAAGAATGTTACAATAATTATCATTAAAACCTACATATAAGTAAGACTAATTGCGGTGACACCATGTGGAATCTCAATTGAGTAGTAATTAGTTCTGAAAAGAACTGGGGATTTTAACTTCGGCGTTTCGATCAGTATGCTCTGATGGTCTTCAGGAGAATGCCCGGGCTCTGGAAAATGCTGCTGCTTAAGTAGACTGGAGGATCATCCTTGAATGGATGCTGGAGGGTTAGTTCGTTGAGGCGCGGGCGAAACTGTGAGACTAGGATCCTGGGGTTGGGGAGAGGAATTGTGCTCACTGAACTGAATCAGTTGTTAACAAGCACAGGAAGGAGGTGGTTGACTTAGGATATAGGGGATCCCTCAGTCTGGGGTTGGTTATGGACTTTGGATATAAAAGATCCTTCAGTCTGTAGTATATGTCGCTGATGAAGAAACCGATGTCCTGTGGCACAGTGTCGTGTTTGACGATCTCGATGGCCTCTCTGATGCGTCTGGGGTGCCATGCGTCGATGGGTGTGATGAGTTGGGCTGCCTGCCAGTCGATTTGGTGGTCCTTGATGTGCGAGTGCTTGACGATGGCGGACTTCTCGAAATCTCCTCTGCGGCCGTGTGCTCGGTGTTCCTTCAATCTGATGGGGAGGTTGCGTTTTGTTACATATATTATTTGAAAACAATAAAATTGCACATTTACAAAAACATTTATAAAAATGTTACAATAATTATCATTAAAACCTACATATATTATTTGAAAACAATAAAATTGCTCATTTACAAAAGCATTTGTAGAATTTAAATCAGGGAGGAAAAATTTAGAAACACTGAAAATGACTATACAGAAACTAAAAAAAAAGCACCAAATATTTAGACAAAAC
>CM055817.1:54279325-54302452 GCA_029582265.1 Zoroaster sp. YZ-2022
ATACATTATTGTTTTACAGAAAGGTTTGTTTCTGAATTAGTGTTGTAGTTAACAAAAAATGTTGCTAATCCTGTTACAAATATTTACAACCTAAACTTAGTCTCGATCCCAACTACCTATACATGGAAGGTGAGCATTCTAAACACCAAGACTACTACTCGAATTTGGCGGTGAATTAAGTACAGAAGAACCTTTGTAAAATTGTATTTATAAAATAATATAAATTCTTTAATGCAGAAAAATATTGCTCAGGCCTACAGGGTTCACTCGTCTCCACCACCCAGGGTGTTACTGTTAGCGAGCAGAGTGAGATGTCTTATACATATTCGTGGCTTATTCCATATCAGTCCCAAAACACTTAAATGTCTGGGTAGCCCTAACATACTAATGAGCTACCAATCCCAAAACAAAGTCCCTAGGCAGACCAAAGGTCTCTGCCACAAACTTGGAATGTAAACAAACCCACCCAAAGCCATGGCTGATGATAAGAAGTGATCATAATATCATTATACTGTACTATGGCATGAATAGACAATATACACACTGTTCGATAGTGGATTTAACAATAATATAACGACCGGTACTAACACAATATGGAAACTAAGAAAATTGCAAAACTGGAGGCATAAGTCTAGATGGTCTTCATCTGGAATACCTGTAACCAGTGATACAGTGAATTTAGGGTTTCTAATTCACACAAATAGAATCTGAACAATCGTTGATTTTTGAGGTTTTTTCCACTTCGTGAGAACAGCGATGAATTGTGGGTTCTCGAAGACCAACATGGGACTGAAAACACAATCAATATTTCAACCTTGTATGGTAGGATTTTAAAGCTGGTTCAACAATGAGAGTAAATTATTATGCACATTCCTTTATGTCCCCCAAAAGTTTGTCTCCCCCACCCCCACCACCACCACCCCCACCACCCCACCACCACCACCACCCCCACCTCCACCTGTGTGTTTTGAAACTTTTCTGGCGGAGGACCCCAAACTACAGACTCCCGCATTCGTCGCTCAAGGTGTCAGGCTTCACCGTCCACATATTGTACAGCTGTGCCTCGACCACACCCCTTATTCAGACAATACTTAAGGTGGTCTTAACCAATAAAGTCTAGGAGAGCAATGGGATCCCCGTTAGTCTAAACCCAGTCAAGTCTAGGAGAACGATGTCAAGGCAAGGGGAACACACTAAGAAAAAAAGGTGCAACATATAGAACCAAAAATGGTTCTAAGTCTTGTCCTCTCAGGAGAACCATCAAAGTTCTTTATTAGAACCCCTTTTAAGAACCCTTTAACAATGGTATTGATGGCTGTTTCATAATAAGAAAAGAATATTCAAAGAGCAACATGCAACATGCATGTCCATTGTTTTAGAAGGGTAGAGCAAGAGTTTAATATGGAATTGGTCCTCCATTTTTCTCCATAACTGAGTTCTTACAGAAAACTACATGTGTAACATGCCATTGAAGCAATGCTTTGTACTGCAACTTTTTTTTCAGCTGAATTTTCATTCAAATCACTGTCAATTGTGCATGCATGATTGAATTTCAACCATTTCATTACGAGCTGTGTAGAACATGTCATTCTGTGATTTGCTTTTTGAATTTTTAAAATTCATGCAATACTTGTTGAGATATTCGTACAAATATTATGGGGAACTTAGAAGTTGTGATGGGTGTATATATACATATATATACATATATACAGGGCGACTCAATAAAAAGGTAATCCACAAATAATGGGTTAATATGACCAGGTTATGAGGTTTATGATTATAAACATGATTGCATCATGAGGTAGGGGCTATTAGCTTTCCATTGATACCATCCTTGCATTCATGCGATCACACATCACTGAGCACCATTGTCTTGAAAATGGAACATCAAATTCCAAAATGTGCAGGTTGGTGAATAATGGGCCCAATGGGCAAACATCCAGAGGAATTGGGCTCATATCCAAACAGAGACAAGATACGTAGGTTACAGGACACACATTTAAATGATTGAAAGAAAACATATCTTATTCATGATAATGATTTTATTTGATAAGATCATTAACCCTTTAGGCACCAACACCTTCCACATGTCCACCTCCTCTCTCCACACAAAGTCCACAGCAACGATGCATGTCTTGCACAGCTCTTCTCACCATAGCTGGGTCATTGCGCAGAATGTTGACTTTTATTTGATCTTATCAAATAACATCATTATCATGAATAAGATATGTTTTAGGTAAAACTTGTAGCTTTGCATGGTGAGAATGATAAGTAAGACTAATTGCGGTGACACCATGTAAGAATCTCAATTGAGTAGTAATTAGTTCTGAAAAGAACTGGGGGTACAACTCGACGTTTCGATCAGTATGCTCTGATCGTCCTCAGGAGAATGCCGGACTCTTGAAACTGCTGCTGCTTAAGTAGGCTGCTGGAGGATCATCCTGCTGGAGATTAGTTCGTTGAGGCGCGCAGGCGGAAACTGTGAGACTATGGGACTAGGATCCTAGGTGTAAGGGAGAGGGTGTGTGCTCACTGAACTGAATCAGTTGTTAACAAGCACAGGGAAGAAGGGTGGTTGACTTAGGATATAGGGATCCCTCAGTCTGGGGTTGGTTATGGACTTTGGATATAGAAGATCCTTCAGTCTGTAGTATGGGTCGCCAAATGTCGCTGATGAAGAAACCGATGTCCTGTGGCACAGTGTCGTGTTTGACGATCTCGATGGCCTCTCTGATGCGTCTGGGGTGCCATGCGTCGATGGGTGTGATGAGTTGGGCTGCCCGCCAGTCGATTTGGTGGTCCTTGATGTGCGAGTGCTTGACGATGGCGGACTTCTCGAAATCTCCTCTGCGGCCGTGTGCTCGGTGTTCCTTCAATCTGATGGGGAGGTTGCGTTTTGTTTCCCCGATGTACACCTTACCGCACTCACAGGGGATCCGGTAGACTCCCGCTCTGTTGTTTGGGTCCGGTTTGTCCTTGTGGGTATGTAGAAGTCCTTGGAGTTTGCTGGGGGCTGAGTGGAACACATCGATGCCTGCTTGTCGGAGGATGCGTTGTAGTTTGTGAGACGTCGAACCTAGATAGGGGAGACAAGCAGAGAGGGTTAGATCACTTACCTTGCTTTTGGAGTTTTCTTTCAATCATTTAAATGTGTGTCCTGTAACCTACGTATCTTGTCTCTGTTTGGATATGAGCCCAATTCCTCTGGATGTTTGCCCATTGGGCCCATTATTCACCAACCTGCACATTTTGGAATTTGATGTTCCATTTTCAAGACAATGGTGCTCAGTGATGTGTGATCGCATGAATGCAAGGATGGTATCAATGGAAAGGTAATAGCCCCTACCTCATGATGCAATCATGTTTATAATCATAAACCTCATAACCTGGTCATATTAACCCATTATTTGTGGATTACCTTTTTTTTGAGTCGCCCTGTATAATATATAATAGGGCTGGTTAGCTCAGTTGGTAGAGCACTCGTACGGTAATCGAGAGGTCGCGGGTTCGAGTCCGGCATTAGCCAATTTTTCTTTGCTCGCTACCCATTTATATATATATATATATATATATATATATATGTATATATATATATATATATATATATGTATATGTATATATATATATATATATATATATATATATATATATATATATATAAACAGGTGGCAAAAGAAAAAATGGCTGATGCCGGACTCGAACCCATGACGTCTCAAATACCGTACGAGTGCTCTACCAACTGAGCTAACCAGCCCCCTATGTTGGTGGGCGGACCACTTATGCCAATTATCTATTGCTCTATGGGGCCAGGTCAGAGGCCAATATATATATATATATTTGGGAGGGGAAATGCCGGGGGTGGGGCGTACCAACCCCCTTGCCTGAAATCTATAATTAAATTTGAAGCACTAATTTAAATTCTCTGAAAAAAATGGAAACATTTGAACAAAAACATACTTTTAGACAGAGTAAACTTTAAATTCACATGTTTTATTTATTATAACATTTGAAAACAACCCACAGAGACTGAGAGACAAGGGTAAAAGGCACAGTAAACAGGTACTTCTGTTTCAAAACTCTAGTTTTCTAGAAATATATCATAAAAATAACCTATAAAACTGTCACCACAATAAGTGCTCACAATTTTGAGTATTTGGGCATAATATACTACTCAAAACAATTTAGGGAACACCGGAATAATCTCAGTTAAAGCAAGATCATTTATTTCAGATAAACACAATGTTTCACATAATTGACGAGAAACAACTGCACAATAAAACAGATGATAAAGGATGCATGTAGTGATTACACAATTCATGACATGACTACTGAAAGATAGAGAGAAGGGTTGCAAATGAAAATCCCGGTTCATGGAACATTTCAAACCTATTTGATGTTAAAAATCCGGTGTTCCCTAAATTGTTTTGAGTAGTATATCAACCTAGTTGCCTAAATAATAACTGTACTTTTCTCTCTCCCAGTGCCTAATCTACCAAATATAGGTTTATTATTAACCAGTTCGCATCGGGAATAAAAAAGTTTTTCCGAACCCCGTGGCGGGTTTATTTTTACCGCACAAACACGACCAATGGTGCTCACCAGAGCGTGACCGGGGAGACCGCGTCTTCCACCGTATGCTTATGGCTCGTTGCCACGTAGACCGGGAATCTATACAAATATTCCCGAGAATCCTGTGGCGTGTTTAGACGCTCTCCGATCCACTGTCCCAAAAAAAATTGCGTATATACACGGCCTCCGACGCAAACTGGTTAAATAGGTTTTTAAAGCAAAATATAGATTATAGGTTTACCAAATATAGGCTTTTATAGTTTATTTCCCGTGATTATACAGTGTTAAGTAACAAGTTTTTGGTAAATTGCCTACCTTCTGCAACCAAGAACATTACCCCACATACCCTGTCCGGCAGAAAAGCTAAGAGCGGTACACATGTTACAGTTTGGCTACTGTTTTGGCTTCATCTCTTTCTACTTGGAAAGTAATTTTTCTTCAAAGCCATGAGAATTTTATGAGGAAATTGAAAATGTGTTGCAGGAGATTAAAAATATAGGTTTTTATAGGTTTTTTGGGGGGGAATAAAGGTTCCCATTTTTAAATAAATTAGGTTTTTATAGGTTTATAGGTTTCGCTGGGAGGCCTGAAACAAGTTAACATATGATTTATTTTACTTTCAAGGAATTTGTATTAAATATGCCCATATTTATTCATTATTATTATTTTTTTTTTACGAAGGTCACCCATCATAATCTCAAAAAGCCCACTCAAGGTGGGTGGGTACTACAAAACAGAAATAATAACAATACACAGAAGATAGATATTTATTACCATTTACAGAGGTGTGATTTAACAAAAGTAAAAAATCCTGGAAAATGGGTAGCAGGCCTGGGTCTCCATTTGGTCTAGAGGACAAAGCCCCCTGAACCCCCTGTGGGTAGCAGGCCTGGGTCTCCCTTTGGTCTAGAGGACAAAGCCCCTGAACCTCCTATGGGTAGCAGGCCTGGGTCTCCCTTTGGTCTAGAGGACAAAGCCCCCTGAACCTCCTGTAGGTAGCAGGCCTGGGTCTCCCTTTGGGTCTAGAGGACAAAGCCCCCTGAACCTCCTGTGGGTAGCGGGCCTGGGTCTCCCTTTGGTCTAGAGGACAAAGCCCACTGAACCTCCTGTGGGTAGCGGGCCTGGGTCTCCCTTTGGTCTAGAGGACAAAGCCCCCTGAACCTCCTGTGGGTAGTGGGCCTGGGTCTCCCTTTGGTCTAGAGGACAAAGCCCACTGAACCTCCTGTGGGTAGCGGGCCTGGGTCTCCCTTTGGTCTAGGAGGACAAAGCCCACTGAACCTCCTGTGGGTAGCGGCCTGGGTCTCCCTTTGGTCTAGAGGACAAGCCCCTGAACCTCCTGTGGTAGCGGGCCTGGGTCTCCCTTTGGTCTAGAGGACAAAGCCCCCTGAACCTCCTGTGGGTAGCAGGCCTGGGTCTCCCTTTGGTCTAGAGGACAAAGCCCCCTGAACCTCCTGTGGGTAGCAGGCCTGGGTCTCCCTTTGGTCTAGAGGACAAAGCCCCCTGAACCCCCTGTGGGTAGCAGGCCTGGGTCTCCCTTTGGTCTGGGGGAAAAAAAAACCTGAACCTCCTGGATGTTTAATTTTGGAGGATTTACAGATTCTCCACATTCCCAGAAATACGAAACTAGAGGTTTGGACACAATACAGGCTACTTCTCTTCTTTAAAAAATATTTTCAAAAAAATTCAAAAGGAGTTTTATACAAAATCCTGAAAAAATGACAGACCTGTATTTGGAATAATTACGTAATTATATTCACTTGATACTAAAAGAGTAAGATTTGCGATAGCACCATGTAACAATCTGTTGTTGGTTCCAAGAAGAATCAGTGGACGACCACTGAGTATGCTGATTGAAATGTTGAGTTTCTCATCACCGGTTCTTCTCAGAATCAACAATTATTACAACTCCTAAAGAGATTATTTACATGCTTCTACCGCACTGACTTTAGCCCATCTTTCAATCATCTAAATTCTTGTTAATTTGTGCTACACTCAAGGGATGAGGGCCAAAGTCATGGTACAGCCAAGCCTTTGAGAAGCCTGGCCAGGCCTAGGCTACCTGGCCTCCTAATCTGTCTTTTGTGAGTCCTCATCCTGTAACAATACAGTACCTGCCAATCGACATAACCTGGGCTTCTGGAGGGCCTAGCCCAGGCAAGCAGAGCTCATTATATAGGCCAGTAGGCAGGGGAAAAGCCTGGGCCTGGCCGGGCCTTTCTCAAAGGCTTGGCTGTACCATGACTTTGGCCCTTGTCCCTAAGTTGCTTTCAATAGTAAATCATTCCAAGGGGTTTTCAACCCTTCTGGCCGGCCACCGTGTTTGCATATTAAACTCATTGCAGTTTTCACGAAGTGACGGATTGCTAAAAAAAAATAATAAAAAAAATCACAATTTTTTTAGAAAATGAGTTTAGTCAATATTTGGACTTCAAATACTGTTATCTTTCATTTCACCAAGTTTTAATCCTGAAACTCTCTAGTTTTCTAATTAAAGTAATTAGGTTTTTATAAAAATTGGAGTTTAAGTTTTTGACGAAGTGACCGATCGCAGCCTTGTGCATGTATTACTGCATGTATTTGAATTTTCACTAAGTGACACAATTCGATCACACCACACATGTGTTCCACAAAGTTGACGCGTGTCCCTATATGCACAGGAAAGGTTACTTTGTGAAAACAGCGTGTACAGTTTTCACGAAGTGACGGTTTGGTTTATAAGTATGTTACTCGTTTATACAAAACGAATACAGTTACATGTCATTTGAGATTTCAGCTTTCTAACAAAGCAAAAATTAATGATCTTTGAGATCAAAATGACATCGAAACCGCGATTTTAAAACTTTAATCGCTTACATCTCGCAACACGATTTTACCACTATGTGGACGAATATGTCACTTTGTGAAAACTGCGACGAACTTTCCCATACCCTTCCTGGCCAGGCACCATGTTGGCATCAGTTCCGTATAGTACGAGCGCTCCTACGCCGTGTCCGGGTTCCCAGTTGACCCTCGCCGTCCCTGGCCTCTCCGGTCTGGTGAAGTGTCGACGTGCTGGCTCTTGTCTTCCTCTTCTCGGCACGAGAACTCGTCCCACCGCCGCCTTGGAGAGATTGTGGGTCATCGGTGGGGGCGCTGTTTATCTTCGTCTTACCTTGGGGGCGCTGCTTAGGGGAGGTGATGTTCCATGTTCTTGGCTTTGGAGTCCTGGATCATGAAGAGAATAAGTGCTGCTTATGATTGACAATTCAACATAAAACAATTGAAATTGAAATTGAAATTGAAATTAGGTGGAAATCTTTTCAAGAACGTCACTTTTAAGAAAAGTTGAAGGAGGACATATTCCTCAACCGCAAATTATCCCCATTTGTGGCCGGGTTCCCCGCCGGGTTTTCACTCTATAAACATTTACAAAAAGACTACATTGATGTCATGAAAGAGGTCAAACCTGGGCCCACTGGCTCATTAAGAATCGTCCACTTCCAAGTCTAGCAGGACTCATGCATATTTTTCTGACTAGTCCAGCAATGTGCATTGATCCGTAGATAATGAGCTAATTATAATACCTGGCGGGACCCAGCCAGAAACTGGGGATAATTTGCAGGTGGGGGAAGATGTCCTTCCTTAAGGGAAGCCGTCATAAGTATTTTAGTTGGCGCGCTGCAGTGCGCTGTGGCGCTTGGCAGCGCCAACGAACTGCTCCACAACCACAAGATGTTGTGCTGTGCTGCCGTGAGGCACACAGCTCATTAAACTGTACCTCTTGGGAAGCCCTTTAGATATGAAAATGACCTCAATAAACAGTCCAATAAACAGTCCAGCAGGCCGCAGCCAGCCGAGCCACGAGATCAAAATCACTGAAGCAAAACTGGACCATTCTAAACTACGAAAAGCCAACATTGCGGCAGCTTTTAAGACGAACAATGGACGTTGGTGATTATTGAAAGTATGGACAGATATTGACTGGTCTCAATTGTAGCAAACTTAACTATGGATTTTTTCTCTTTCAACAGGATTCCCCTTGATGTCTCGCAATACATATACCAATAAAGGATTACCCCGCACCATTTTTACCCCAAACAAAAATAATTAAACGAAAAGTATTAGGTGATGATAGTAAATGTCCATGTTATCATTTATTCTTCATTATGTGAAAATTCATTAAATGCAGAAAGAGTTCCTTTTTTTCTTAACCCTCCTACTACTACAAGGGTCAAAAACAGTCAAAATGTTGATATACTTGCCAAGGTATATCTAGTGCACTTAAAAGTCAAACACTGTCAAACCTTACATGCAGTAAGTGCATTTACAGGTCAAAATGAGCCTACCGTTTTTGACTGGTAAAAGCATTGTCTGGTATTGTTCAGGGTGGTCAAAATGACAGTAAAAACCAGTCAAAAATGTCCCTGTGTGCACATTTGGGTCAACAGTCTAAACAGGCAGTTGACTGGTTTTGACCTCCATGGCTACTTCCCACTAAAGTGCAACAATAGTAGGAGGGTTAATTCCACATTTCTACTCAGCCAAGTTGTGTGCTTGGCAGCTCAGTGACTTTGGCCCCGGGACTCAACAGTGATGACTTGGACTAGCTCTCTCCCCCTTCCCATCCCCTCCGGCCATGAAACACTAATTGCGTTGTGGACTTACGGTTGATCAGGTGAAAGCATGACAAGTAAATCCTTATTATTCTCAATCTCCAGCTGTGGTGTCCAACTTGCCGTGCCTTGTACTACGGACAGAAATAAAGAAGGACGTGAAAAATAAGTGAGGAGAGCCAAAGTCATGGTACAACCAAGCTTTTGAGAAGCCCGGCCAGGTCCAGGTTTTGCCAAGGCCTACAGGCCATATAATCCCCTAGCTGAGCTCAAAAGACCCTTTACTAATGAATAGATCTCAAATAGATCTCAATGTTAACAGAGACTTGACTGACACCTCAGCTGTCTTTTGTTCACAACTGCAGCCATTATAATGAGCTCTACTTGGGTGGGCTAGGCCCTCCAGAAGCCCAGGTTATGTTGATTGACAGATACTGTATTGTTACAGGATTAAGACTTGCAGAAGACAGATTAGGAGGTCAGGTAGCCTGGGCCTGGCCGGGCTTCTCAAAGGTTTGGCTGTACCATGACTTTGGCCCTCCTCCTTAATTCTGACGAAGGCAACATGTGCGGATTATAAAACATAAAAAAAAACCAGTGACTACTAAAATTAAACAGGATTTATCGTAAAAAAAAAAAGTTACTTGCCCTGCTGGCTACCTTTAAATTCAAGTTAATTTCAACCACAACTATACATTAATAAGGGATGTCTCAACAACTTTAAACAAATTAAACAAAAGATACATACACTTCTTTAGATTCACATCGCTGAAGACTCTTATCGGCAGCGAGCTGGGTATCGAGGGACGGCGGGGATAACGCTGAGATCCATGGCAATGCGTGGAAGGTGATGTTACCGATGGTTTGATCGGGGTGCTGATGGCTCGACTCTTCATGTTGGGTCGCAGTGGGGTCTGAGACGAAGAAAATAATTGGAATTTTAAAAATCCTGACAAATGGGTGGCGGACCTGGGTCTCCTTTGGTCTAGAGGACAAAGCCCCTGAACCTCCTGTGGGTGAGTGGGCCTGGGTCTCCCTTTGGTCTAGAGGACAAAAGCCCCCTGAACCTCCTGGATGTTTAATTTTGGAGGATTTACAGACTCTCCACATCCCCACAAACAAAAAACTAGAGGTTTGGACACAATACAGGTTATTTCTTTCTTTCCTTGGTGGCTACTTCTCTTCTTTCAAGAAAATTTTGAGGCAAAGGAGATTTGTAAAAATCCTGAAATCAGGAAAAATCCTGAGAAATCACAGGCGTGAAAAAAAAAAGACTTAGTTGGTAAAGCGCCGGTACGGATATCCCAAGGATGCAGGTTCAAATCCCGCTTCAGTATATTTTTTTCCCCCTCCTCACCTTGTTTTGGGTCACTTGTTGCTTCTCCTTCAGGGGTGACCGCTCCTTGGTTGGCAGGTCATCAGGGTCACGACCTTTGACGACCTCATCCCGCTGTTGAGGTCGAGATCGAGGTCACCGACTTGATGGGAGTGTGTTGTTTAGCTGAAGCGATGGCTCGGCGTGCTGAGTTAACGATAGCTTGGGCAGCTAAGGAGATGGGTCTAATAATAAATTAAAAAATAAAATTAGAAAAGAAAGGTGGAATAATTATTATTATTTTTTTAACCCTGCGCGCGAACAGCACCACTACACGGTGTAGTAGGTCAACGAACTTTCTGTAATTATTCATTAATTAACGGGAGAAATTTTTTAATCCTTCGTAAGTTCCTTTGGATCCCCATTAGACATACTGTGTTAGAAGCTTAAAGTACTGGGGAAATTTGTTCACCCCTTTAAGCCAGCCGCAAGTGCCATTCCTGAGTGGTCCCTATGGGATTTGTGTACAAACTGCCTTAGCCTTGGGGGTCACCAAGGTCATAAACACACCGGCTGATTACCATCAGATAACATGCCTGCAGCGGTCTGGGAGACATATCAAATGGCTCTGTGATGGCATTTGACAGGCCTGATGTATTTCGACCAATAAAATACGTCTATGTTGGGGGCGGGGGGGGGGTGTGGCTGATATTGGGGGATGGCAATTTGGGGGGGGGGGTCGGATGGCGGTATCTGAGTGATCGATCATAGCAGGTGGCTTTTTATGAATGGGCAATGGGTTTGTATATATTGCAGCATGTATATATAGTAGACTGGACTACTATTGAGTAAAAAAAGGACAGGTTTTGTGTTTAAAAATGAGGTTTTTTTTTGTTTTTGGGGGGAAAATGAGATTTTTTAGTATTAATTAGTAATTATCTTTCTAAGAAAAACATAAAAATTTACAAAAAAAATTTTTTTGATAGAAAACATCTCTAGACCCTCTGAAACAAGATAAAATTAATAAAATTGGGAAAATCAGTTCATTTACCCATGTAATTAACGATTTACAACCTACTACACGGTGTAGTATAGGTGCTGAGGTTCCGTATAAATGAATATCAAACGAGCCGCAGGGTTTTAACCAGTTCGCGTCGGAGGCCGTGTATACATGCACATTTTTTTTGGACAGCGGATCGGAGAGCGTCTAAACACACCACAGGATTCTCGGGAATATTTGTATAGATTCCCGGTCGACGTGGCAACGAGCCATAAGCATACGGTGGAAGACGCGGTCTCCCCGGTCACGCTCTGGTGAGCACCATTGTTCGTGTTTGTGCGGTAAAAATAAACCCGCCACGGGGGTTCGGAAAAACTTTTTTATTCCCGGTGCGAACTGATTAACGAAAAAGTCAAACAATTTCCAGTTTTTGCCCGAATCGATATGTGACCCCGCTTCATCGAAATGAGGAATGTCCCCCAAATTTCACATTTTGAGATATGGATGTCAACTTTAAACAGAATTTAATGGGCTTTCTGATGATGCCAAACATTCATTTTTGGTTCATTTCATTCCTGTGTTAGGATGTGATAAATTGATAATGTGTTGATTGTGCAGTCATGTACGTTTTGTGAACTTTGGAAGTCCATTACACGGAAACATGTGTTGGGGGGACATTCCTCACTTCGATGGTGTGAGTCACATTTTTGTTACCTGTTGTTCCTGACAGGGGTAGCTGGGATGAGGGAAGCGTTGTTGATGTCTGCTCCGTCCTTCACGGTTGCCGTCTCCTCAGAGGGCGTGGCCTTGGGTGTGGCCGGGGGCGTGTCTACTGCAGCCGCACAGGGAGTCCGGATGATCCTAGGAGAGCAGTTTGAGACGGCTCTGGGAGAGAGCAGGGCAGACGCAACGGGGGTCTACAAGGTGGATGATAATATTGACATTATATGCTTGGGGGAAAAAATTAATTTCCTTGGACAATAGAGGGCACTGTTCTTTCTCATACTAGCTTGTTTCTTTTAGAAATCCGCTGATCCATGAAAGAGTCGCATGTCTGAATTACCCTAACGGAGAACATATCGTCGCAATCAGTGCAACAAGGTCGTATAGTTTTGACCTTGTTGCAGACATGGATTTTGCTCAGTGCAACAAGGTCATATCATAGTTACGACCTTGTTGCAGACATGGATTTTGCTCAGTGCAATAAGGTCGTATCATAGTTACAACCTTGTTGCAGACATGGATTTTGATCAGTGCAACAAGGTCGTATCTTTTTTTACAGAGATCCAGGATGAACACGCAAAACCTATGGAAGAAGATATGACGTTATTGCACTCAATTGTTTTAATGTATGCAAATCTATTGCACATACGACCTTGTAGCATTTTTTTTTAGATACGACCTTGTTGTTCCGACAGGACGACATATGACCATTCAAAATAATAATTCATGTTTTACGTTTGAGGGGAGAAGCAAGCGGGGTGGTAGGTTTGCTCCCAGGTCGAGGCGAGGACGCAGCGACTGAGGCCGCCTGCTGTCTCTTGGCCACTTCTGCCTGCTCTTCTTCAAAGCGTCTCAGATCAAACTCGATCTCAGTGGCCAACTGTCGATCCGCGGCCAAGATGTCTGATGAAAAAAAAGGGTAAGAATCACAAACCCAGGTAGACAGAGGTGATCGAAGTGGAAACTACAATAGTTCTGGGGTCACAAGTTTAAAATCCTGCCTCAATTAAGGGAGGAGGGCCAAAGTCATGGTACAGCCAAGCCTTTGAGAAGCCTGGCCAGGCCTGGGCTACCTGGCCTCCTAATCTGTCTTTTCTGAGTCCTAATCCTGTAACAATACAGTACCTACCAATCAACATAACCTGGGCTTCTGGAGGGCCTAGCCTAGCCAAGTAGAGCTCATTATATAGGCCAGTAGACAAGGGAAAAGCCTGGGCCTGGCCAGGCTTCTCAAAGGATTGGCTGTACCATGACTTTGGCCCTTGTCCCTAACTTTTACTTTGTAAAAAATAAAAACAATACAAGACATGAAAACAACTATTTCATTTTTCCACTGAATAAAAAAGCCCATGTGATTATTCATCATTAACCCTCCAACTACTACAAGGGTCAAAATCAGTCCAAATGTTGATATACTTAGGGTATATCTAGTGCACTTAAAAGTCAAACACTGTCAAACCTTACGTGCAGTACATTTACAGGTCAAAATGAGTCCACCGTTTTTGACTGGTAAAAGCATTGTCTGGTATTGTTCAGGATGGTCAAAATGACAGTAAAAACCAGTTAAAAATGCCTCTGTGTGCACATTTGGGTCAACAGGCAGTTGACTGATTTTGACCTCTACAGAAACTTCAAAAGTACAGCTATAGTAGGAGTTAGTGATGATGTTCTGACCTTTGACCTCCTTGCGGTAATCTTTCATCAGTTGCTTGAGGTACAGCATCAGATGACGAAGGGTCGGTGAACGCATTTTCTCCAGCTGTGTACAAGTCAAAGGTGAGATAACTTAAGTCCTCGTTGGTACAACATTGGTAAATACCCGACTACAAAATTATTATCGTTTCAGTTTGCAGTAACACCATGTGTTTATCTCAACTAACGTGAAGCTGAGGTACAGGTTCTGAAAACTCATATCTCAACCTTCGTTATGTGAGAAAGGTTCAAGGGAGAACCAATTTCGGGCAACTCGTTTTTCTCTACTGTCGCTAAGTGAGAAATATGGTTCAGGGAAACCCATGGGGACTTCACGGGTTAATATGGTTCAGGGAGAACCATGGGGACTTCACAGGTTATTCTCAATCCCAGCAAATACTACTTAAGAAGCTGCATCGGCAAACCTCTTCATTCTCCTGACGAAGATTAGAGCAAGCTAATTGAAACGTGGGGAATAACCCGTGAAGTCCCCATGGTTCTCCCTGAACCATATCAACCCGTGAAGTCCCCATGGGTTTCCCTGAACCATATTTTGTAGTAAGCAAATTTATGTAGTAAGCAAATTTTTGTAGTAAGCAAATTTTTGTAGTAAGCAAATTTTTGTAGTAAGCAAATTTATGTAGTAAGCAAATTTTTGTAGTAAGCAAATTTATGTAGTAAGCAAATTTTTGTAGTAAGCAAATTTATGTAGTAAGCAAATTTTTGTAGTAAGCAAATTTATGTAGTAAGCAAATTTTTGTAGTAAGCAAATTTTTGTAGTAAGTGTTACGAATCTTACCCTTTGATTTTGATAAATATTAGCACCCCTTATAGTTCACTTCTTCCCCTTCCAATATTTTGCCTACGATGCAATTTCAAGCAGTCTAAGTCCCAGGGTTGTTTCCCCGGACCCTCGATTGTCCGCTATGAATATGCAATCCATACAAGGACGCTACTTTTGCTCATGCATAATGCAACACCAGCGAGAGCCCTGTAGTGCCACACCCTCCCGCCACGTGGCTTGGAGCCGTCCTTTGGACTTAGTCTATTTTCCGAATACTTTCCTCGAGTCCACCTTCACACGAACACGGTTCGTGGGTGAACCACGACCAAACAGTCACCGTGACTGTCCCGCTCAGTCATTAGCCGTGGCCAGCGTGTAGTGCTCCCTACCCAAGCACAGCCGCTGTTCCCCTCATGCACTAATAGCTTAGCATCCAAGCAAATAGCTTAAGCACCCCAGTAAGCATTTTCCTTTGAACACGCCCTCCTTTCTAAGTTGTCGATCACTTCACTTTCAAATACCTTACCTTATATGGAACAAGGACCTGTTGTATACCCTGATTTTGCATACGTTTCTACCCTTAGACGCGAAGCCAAGCTTCTCATTGGCTAAGACGCTAAAGTAGGCTTATGTTTTATTCATTCCTAGGCCCCAGATTTCTATATAATCCCCAAGATTTCCTGATCTCAGCGAGAAGTGCGGTTCGAATGAAATCTATGCGACTCGATCCGATCCGATCCATGACAGTGCGATATACCGAACTATTACAGTGCAGTGCCTCGTTCGTTAAACCAATGGTGCAGGGCGTCGATATGGCCATTGGTTCACCTACATGTAACTATGCGGTCTGATACACACTCTGGCCCGTACAGACACCGGTGTAGTCAAGCCCGGTGGTGCCCGTCGTAGACCGACCAGCCGCCCGTCTCTCGGTATAGCAGTGCCCGTACCGTATGCCGAGTTGACAGCCGCATGAACGAACGATGGTCCCCACTGACTGTACCCAATAGTTGGTATTCGTACACCCTATTCGGAACTTAGCACAAGTATATAAGTTTAACTATTGACATGTACCTATACGCTACCACTCCTGTCATACATGTTACTAGTGCCTGTTATTATTGTTGCTAAGCAGCTCTGTGTAATAGTTGACCATTCGGTACTTACATTATGCTTGAGTGCGATGACGATCGGCACGATGTTCTCAATCATGTTCTGCTTGACCACCTGCGTGATCAGCTTGGTCTTGGCTTGGTTGATGACCGCCTCGGCCATCTCCATCCGGTCATCGATGTCAGAGGTCGCCTTCGGACGCAGGGAGGCCAGCTTGATCTCCTGTGGTCAGAGAGAAAAAAACAAAAAACCCAATATCAGTAGCTGATGGGCCGTTGTAGTTGTGCTTTTCAATCACTGTCAATAAACACAATTTATAAATGATTAAAGGAACAATATTGTCACGATCAACAGGGCATGGAATCAGCCTCATCAAAATTGCCGCGAGCATGCGCATTGACTTGAAAAACAACGTCGTACCTTGGAAAAAATTAGTAACCTTGCATAACGAGGATATGTGAAGTCAATAGGGAGGGGGGGGTTTTTTTTTGGGTGATAAGTTTTTGATGTATTATGACAACATTACGGAGAATTTTTCTTTGAAATTGGTTAGATATAATAACTTAAATCTTCTGTTTATGATCTTTGAATTTCGAGGAAAAATTCTCCGTAATGTTGTCATAATACGTAAAAAACTTATCACTAAAACAAATCGACCCCCACTGACTTTTCACATATCTTCATAGGCAAGGGTACTCATTTTTTCCAAGGTACGAGGTTGTTTTTCAAATCATATGCACATGCTCGCGGCAATTTCGATAAGGCTTTATATTGGAGTGCTAGTTTTAGATAAAAATCAGTGACTGAAAATAATACCCCATTATGATAAGGTCACAGTACAGCTGCTGCTGCATATATGAGCCAGTAATTTTCTGTCACTGTGTTCATCTTAAGGTTTTGTTTGTACCTTACAACAGAGGATATCCAAGGTGTCTTGAAGAAGGATGTTAGTATCTTCATTGAGAGGGAGAACACCATCTACGATTGCAGCAAGAACCTAAAAAATGTACAAATCATATTTCATCACTAGATGCTCTGCGGTGAATTCTGCTCTGCGGGAAACTGTTTTGAAATTATTATTTATTTAAAAAAAAATAAAATAAAAAATCAGGAAATTTTCAGGTACACAGAAGAGTCACATGCCTGTTTAACAAGGATAAATTCCACCAGGATTTTTGCTAAAAGAAAGTCCGATTTGAGCTTTAATTTTGGAAAATCTTAATGTCATGACGATATATCGCCAAGCATATATTGCGATTTTCGATAATATTACGATTATTTGTTTTTCATTCATGCATGATTGCTTTAGAGCCGATAACCATGGGTATGTACCCCCTCTACAAGCGTCACAATAAATCACAAATTCGTTTGCAGAGCGTGTATGTACTTCTGAAGTAGTTCGCTTTTGTTTCTCACTTCCAAAAGCTGAAAAGACTGTCCTAATTTCATTTCCATGGAATTTCTGACTTGACTTACAATGGTGTTTTTTTTCTAATCGCGATATATATTTTTTTAATCGCGATTTTCCGTTATGAGGAAACTTGACAAGGTTCTGGATATCGTAATCGAATAAAAAAAGTTACTGAGATATTCGATATTATCGTATTATCACCCAAGCTTAGTTCAGGTTAATTGTTGACTATGGCCAAATATTGTTGCGTACCCCCCTCCTTTTCACGTGTCCACTCCCCACCCCCTTTTACCTCCTGGGAGAGTTTAGCCATTAATTTGAAGCGATGCTCGTCCGTCATGTGCTGAAGCATGAAGCGATAGATGGTTCTCCGCTTGTTGGCGTTGGGGGCACCCTTCAAGGAGAACATTTGTTTCTCGCGATCCGTCTGGCTGAACTGGTTGTAGACTAGAACAGGGTTGTGACAACAGATTTGTGGTTTTCAGGAAAATTGTCAAGAAAAATCTAACAGATGTTTAAACCACGATACACTATAACATTAACCCTAACCACCCAAAATCCTGCAAAATCCTCCAAGGGGCACTTTTTGGGAAAAATTCAGCACTGTTGGAAACTGGTACTTTCACCTCTTCAAATGGGGCAGTACAGGCCATAAGTGCTGAATTTGAAAGGTCAACGGAAATGCATGGTGCATTTTGAAGATAAGGGGCATGTTTCCAAATGTGCACTGATGGATTTTGGAGGATTCAGGAAGGTTCCTAGCCAGAATACCTAGGGGGTTAGGGTTAATGAATAAAATATGATCATTATTATTTTTTTGGTTAGGGCATTAAGGGGCAATATCGTGACGATCAACAGGGCATGGTTTTAGATTAACTCTGTGATTGAAAAATAATACCCAACATGATAAGGTCATATTACCGTTGCTGCTGCATAAATGAGCCAGTCATTTTCAGTCACTGTGTTCATCTTAAACTAGGACACATCTTAAGATTATAGTTGGGGTACAAACAAATGAAACATTTGTCGTCTGAATTCAGTATTTGGTATTCTTGCTGAAGTGAAATCTTTAACCCTAACCCTCCTAGGTATTCTGGCTAGGAACCTTCTTTAACCCTAACTCCCTACAGGTATTCTGGCTAGGAACCTTCTTTAACCCTAACCCCCTATAGGTATTCTGGCTAGGAACCTTCTTTAACCCTAACTCCCTACAGGTATTCTGGCTAGGAACCTTCTTTAACCCTAACCCCCTATAGGTATTCTGGCTAGGAACCTTCTTTAACCCTAACCCCCTATAGGTATTCTGGCTAGGAACCTTCTTTAACCCTAACCCCCTATAGGTATTCTGGCTAGGAACCTTCTTTAACCCTAACCCTCCTAGGTATTCTGGCTAGGAACCTTCTTTAACCCTAACTCCCTACAGGTATTCTGGCTAGGAACCTTCTTTAACCCTAACCCCCTATAGGTATTCTGGCTAGGAACCTTCTTTAACCCTAACCCCCTATAGGTATTCTGGCTAGGAACCTTCCTGAACCCTAACCCCCTAGGTATTCTGGCTAGGAACCTTCCTGAACCCTAACCCCCTAGGTATTCTGACTAGGAACCTTCCTGAATCCTCCAAAATCCATCAGTGCACTTGTTGGAAACATGCCCTTATCTTCAAAATGCACCATGCATTTTCGTTGATCTTTCATATTCAGCACTTATGGCCTGTACTGCAAAATATTTGTGGGTATGTAATTTTGACAAGCAAATCTTGAATTTTGTGAAGTATTTTGGAGACAACATCGGTAATGTTGACAAAACTGCTTCTACGAGTATGCTTAGTCTATACATCAAACAGATATACAGATATACATCAAACAAGCTGCATGCCACCAACAGTCAGGATAAGGTACAGGATTAATCACCTTATTCAGTGTGGATAACATTGAGCCGCTCAGCTCCGGCGACGCCGTCAGCGCCATCAGTCGCCTCTTGAGATCGCCGATCATCTCGTGCTTGGTGTCATCGTCAAGGCGACCGGCCAGACTGCCCATGACGGAGAGGATGCGCTGCAGGGTGGTGAGCGGGATGGGAGAATCGGCGCACTTGTGGCGGTCCCAGGCTTGGGTGATGACCGAGGGGTCAAAGGTCGGGCAGCAGGGCGCGACCTCGGCTAGCAGGAGCCAAGCAGCCTGTGTGTTGAATCAAACATGCAGATAAAAAAACTGGCAAGCAGAAAATATAGCTTAGCACATTGATCTGCTCAGCAAAATTTAGCTCGTAACCAGCAGAAGCAATATACATTGCATAACAGTTTGGCTTGGTAACCGATTTTTTTTTGCTAAGCGTAACTTTGCTTCTGAGCAACTTTGCAGCTCTATGAAAACGTCCCTTGAGGACAAGTTTGGAAGTTTGAAAGAAAGTTTTGCAGGTAATCAATAAACCCTACATAGAGGGAGGATGGCCAAAGTCATGGTACCAGCCAAGCCTTTGAGAAGCATGGCCAGGCCCAGGCTACCTGGCCTCCTAATCTGTCTTTTGTGAGTCCTAATCCTGTAACAATACAGTGTGGAGTGCCATGGTCGAGCGGTTTAGCGCATCGGATTTGTGTTCTGATGGCTGAGTCGTCAGAATGTAGGTTCGAATCCCAACCGCGACGCTTGTGTCCTTGAGCAAGACACTTTACCATAATTGCTTCTCTCCACCCAGGGGTAAATGGGTACCTGTGAGGGCAGAGTTGGTTGTTGTGTTTGATTAGCCCTATATGCGCTGTAATGGCAGCAATTGAGCTGTATACTCCCCAGGGAGCTGAGATGGTTTCAGGAATGATTTATGCGCAGGGGTAATCATATAATATAATGCGCCTTGAGCACCAGTTTGGTGGATACATGCGCTACATAAGTCCACATTATTATTATTATTATTATTAGTACCTGCCAATCAACATAACCTGGGCTTCTGGAGGGCCTAGCCCAGACAAGTAGAGCTCATTATAATGGCTGCAGTTGTGAATAAAGACAGCTGAGGTGTCAGTCAAGTCTGTGTTAACAATAAGAGCTATTTGAGATCTATTCATTAGTAAAATGTCTTTTGTGCTCACATAGGGGATTATATAGGCCCATAGGCCTGGCAAAGCCTGGCCCGGGCCAGGCTTCTTAAAGGTTTGGCTGTACCATGACTTTGGCCCTCCTCTCTAAAGCAAAACTTACTTCTTGAAACAAACATTTTGCTATTTGTACCTACCTAATTCCACAGAAAAGCTTTAGTGGGAAATTTTTGCTAAGAGACGGATAAACTGGTAAGTAAAATGTAGAGAATGGAAATGTATACCTGGTCATTTTCGTGGTTGATGTGAGATGTCACCGCTCGGACAAGACTTTTTGATAGAACCTTCTGTTTGGACCATAACATACAAGCCTTCCTGAAGATATCGTCTATATGCAACAGGATTAAAAACAACAACATTATTTTGAAAATTCCATTTTTATATTTTTCACATTTAAGCAACAAACTTCGTAAAAAACAGTCAGGAAATTAACATGCAAGCATATCCAACTGACCAATTAAAAAAAATAAAAATAAAATAAAAAAAATTAAATTAAAATAAAATAATGGAATAATTAAAATAATTTAAAAAAGTATATATATATATACAGTGCGTATCAAAAAAAAAGTAATCCGAATTCAGGGGGCTAATATGCCAAGGTTATTTAGTTTGACAATTTACATGTAGTGTACCAAAGAAGAGGAACTCCTCAGCTTTCCATTGATACCTTTATTGACCCATTGCTGTCACACATGACCGAGTACATTGTTATTGAAAATGACAAATTCAAATCGCATTTTTGCAAGTTTGGGTAATCAGTGCAAGGCAGGATAATTAGTGAAAGTCAGTATGATAAACCAGATTTTCTTTAGGAATGACTGGACATTATTCAAGAAGAATCTCTTCTAACATTGCCCTTTTATGCACCCACACCTTCAACATGTCCACCTCCCCTTTCGACACAAAGCTGACAGCGACGGAGCATGTCCTGCACTGCTCGTCTCACCATAGCCGGATTATTGCGTAAAGCATCCACTTCATTTCGAATCGGCCCTGCAATTCATCAAGATCACAGGAGGAGTTGCAAACACCTTGTTCTTCAAATGTCCCCAAAGGAAATAATCACATGGTGTGAGGTCAGGTGATCTGGTGGCCATTCCACCTCATGGTTGACGGGCGATGACTCGCTCGCCAAAGAGTTCCCTCAGACGATCTCGCCGACAGCGATATGAGCGTGTGCTGGGGCGCCATCTTGGGCCCACCAGAGTTGTCTGAAGACCCCACCTAACCTGTCGCTCAAAGTGTTCCTGCAGCTGCGGTAAACGTTATCATTGAGCATCTGCAGATACATGTTACCATTGACATTCCTTTGAAAGAAAACGGTCGATCAGCTGACCACTTCACAAAGTCCTAACCAAACGGTCCACTTTTGACGACTCATGTTAACCTCAAATTGAATTCTGGGGTGTCTTGCTGGTGCATATTCAAGAACATTATGCTGCGTATTGACCTTGCCGCTCATGGAGAAAGCAGCTTCGTCGCCGGCCGATTCTGAGATTCCGCAGAAAAATTGACATCTCTCTCGGTACAGTGGGCTATCAACCATCTGGCAAACGCCAGCCTTCTAGCAAAATCTCCTGGCGTAAGTTGATGTCGGATGTGAATCCGATATGGATGCTGGTGGAGGTCCAATCTCGTGATTCTGTTGAATGTCGCCAAAGGCAATCTCAGCCCATTTCGCCTTGGCGCTGGTGTCCCTAGGATGCTCCAAAGTTGCGCCTTACTGCTGCAATGTTCCCTTCTGATCGCCGGTGCGCCTCCTGCCAGAATTCCCTTGTTGCGGTTGAGGCTAGTGCCATACTCTTGATATTTTCTAACATTCGCCCAGATGGTTTTGGCTGCTGGGGCTCCCGTTCCTGGGAAACGTTCCTGAAAGCATCAGCGAGTTTGCTGCAAACTGTGAGTTTGGTGAAATGTTGTAATCACGAAAACTCGCTGTTCAGTCGTTAGTTGTACCATCTTTCCAACTACCTGTCCCTAAACCCAGGCCCTTCTTAAATACCCAACTTGAAGAAAAGGATGTCGTAACAGACGATTACCGCACCAGCTTAAAAATCTTACATAATCATCTAGGCAGTCAAGTGATGCGTCCATTTCAGACTGCCTTGAACTGATTACCAAACTTGCAAAATGCGATTTGAATTTGCCATTTTCAATAACAATGTACTCGGCCATGTGTGACAGCAATGGATCGATACAGGTATCAATGGAAAGCTGAGGAGTTCCTCTTCTTGGTACACTACATGTAAATTGTCAAACTAAATAACCTTGGCATATTAACGCCTGAATTCGGATTACCTTTTTTTGATACGCACTGTATATATATATATATATATATATATATATATATATATATATATATATATATATATTTCAACTTTTAGCTATACAGAGTTTAAATTCATTTAAATTTTCTCTGGGGTCACAAATATAAAATACAGGCCTCCCAGTGCCTAATTTACCAAATACAGGTTTTTTAAAGCAAAATATAGGTTATTATAGGTTATTTCCCGTGATTATGCAGTGTTAAGTAACAAGTTTTTGTAAATTGCCTACCTTCTGAGTACTTTTTGCAACAAAGTACATTACCCCATACCCTGTCCGGCAGAAAATCTAAGAGCGGTACAAATGTTACAGTTTGACTACTGTTTTGGCTTCCCTTTATACTTGAAAATGTGTTGCAGGAGATTAAAAATATAGATTTTTATAGGTTAATATAGGCTTTTTGGGGGGGGAAATAAAGGTTCCCATTTTGAAATATAGGTTTTTTTATAGGTTTTATAGGTTTTGCTGGGAGGTCTGAAAATAGCATGATTAAAAAAGAAATTACCTCAGGT
>CM055817.1:54302952-54351710 GCA_029582265.1 Zoroaster sp. YZ-2022
CAGTCAATAAAATGAGTTCAATGCAGCATACTAACCGGTCATTTTAGCATTGTTTATGGTTATTCTGAGCGTGCGCACAATTTCGAGAACCATGCAAAAGTAACGGTAAGTATGCCACCAACTAGCGTGTTGAAAAGTTTCCCATTGTAATCATTTTCACTGTAGGCCTGATCATAGACTGTTCCCCTATTTTATCCTACATTCTAAAAAGCGTGTTTAGCAATTAAACATTTGTAACCAGTTTAAACAACTGATCTCTATAGTATAGTTAGTATAGAGATCAGTGGTTTAAACATGTCAAATTCCTAAACACTAGGAAAGTTGGTATTTAATTTCTGAACGGAACGCATTAATTGCTAAATACAAGTATTTTAATGCGAATATCCCGCGGTGATTGGCCGTTTGAATTCAACGTGGGCGCGAAAAAAAGTTACAGACGCCATCTTTCATCTTTCATCAGACTATAAATATCACGGAACCCGCTGCTATATAGGATTTTAGCCAGCCAGTCGTCATCGGGCAAGCTCGGTGGTCGAGAGGTTAAGACGTCTAGTAAGCAGTAGGTCGTGGTTTTGAATCCCGCCCGTGGCGCCTGTGAAGTATTTTCCACAGACACTCGGAAAGCACTGAGTATACAGTGCTATACACACGTCGGTGTAGGGCAAAATTAAATCAACTGTTTATCACCCGACGCAAGAATTTCATCAACCTACGCCATTTTTTAGTTGTCACCAAATCTTTAATACCTAAACATCTAGTGTTTAAATTATAAACATCAAATGTTGCTAAACTTTTTAAGTGCAGTAGGACATGTGTCCAAAGTGATGGCAAGATAGTGTTTAGCAAAGTGTTTAGAGCCAAAACACAGTTTTTACAGTGTATCGCCACCGCATCAGTATAAAGATACGTCATTGATTGATGAAAGTTCACGTTCATCACGGTCATTGTCATGATCACGGTCATTTTGTTTATCACGACCACGGTTTTGATCATATTCACGTTCTTGATCACGGTCGCGATTACAATTGTCATGATCACGATTGCGGTCATTATCTTGACCACTGTCACGATTACGACCACAGTCACGATAACAATAATGACCACAGTCATGATCATGATCACGTTCGTAATCACGGTCACGATCACACCGTCACGATCCTAATCACGGTCGACGATCACACGGTCATGATCATGATCACAATCACGGCCACAATTAATCACGATTGCGATTGATAATTCCAATAATAAACCAAATTATGGCAAGTTACTACAATCCGGCAATGATGTGGTAGTCAGAAAATAATCTTACCTGGAAAATATAAAAATAGAAATCTTATTACTCCAGATTTCAATGAAATCCATCCCAAAGCGTTGCCAAATTCCTCAACACTTACAGTGTCCTTGGTAATCACATCGATGAGAGTAAAGGCGAAGGAGTCGAAAAATCCAAAGATGAACATATTCACAGCATTCGGCCAATAGGTCATCAACCACGGATCAACAAAATAATTTGTGGATATCACTGACATCGATATCCCCATCCACATGTAACTGCCGATTACACCAAAGTTTGACACAATGGGGCTGATGCATAGAGTCCCAACTATCTTTCCAATGCCATACAGAACAACAAAGTTGGTGGCGTCAATCAGTGGGAATCCCTTTGAGACGTTGGTACTTGGTACAAAGTACACCAGCCAAGCAGTAAACATCGTTAATAATACAACGTAGATGAAAGTGACAAGCCAGTATGGGATAGAGGTGAATAAGTCTAGACCGAAAGTACGAGTGATTGATGCACAGACTGAAGTCAGATACGAACATGGACCCTGGCTACGTGTTGAGGCTTCCCTGTCCTGAACGTCCCCTTGGTCCTCATCCACGGTAACAGTCCGATAATCATGTCTACTCGTAGCTTGTGGCTTTAGTAGAGCTCCGCACACGGCAAGATGCAATGACAATGCGCCATATAGCAGGATTGTTCCTCTCCAGCCGTAGATGTCCAAGAAGAATTGAGTCAATGGTGGACAGATGATGAACGACAGTGAACTACCCAGTCCAGCTACGGCAAATGCCGTAGTGATGGATGCTTTGAAGCAGTACACGATCATCTCCTTGGTTGTAATGATCGTTAAACCTAATGCAGGTCCTGGCAAGATAACATTTGAAAATTAGTCAATCAATCTATCAATCAATTATTCGTTAAATCTATCAATCCATCCATCAATCAATAATTTGCATGTGCAATTGAGAACCGTGAATTCTCTAATTTCATTTAAATCTGAACTTCGTCAGAGATACAAGAATTTCCGTTATTCATTTAATTTGACTTGTGCCGATTTACGGAGTTGACAAATTTGGTTGCCATGGAAATTTGGAGCTGGATGGGAATTTCCTCGAATTTCCCCCATTAAGGATTTTCTCAGGGTTTTCCATCCCTCCATTTACATTCCACATACGTCCATCCCTCTATTTACCCATCCATTCCATCGTACATTCAAAGGTCAACATTGCATAGTCAGTACAACGCCGCTATAACAAACTTTTGTTCATGCCAAAAGTCTTATTGAACATGTTTAATTTGACGCTATACCAGCATGAACTCACTTGATGTCTCTGTTTACTATGACGTATTACACGATGGTGAAAGTCCAACGTGGGTTCAGAGTACCGATGATGTTCGTTATAGCGGCGTTTCACTGCTGTTATAGTTACACTTATGTATATCCTCACCTGTGAAGAGACAAAGAATAACCGCCATTGCAACCAAACTGGACACGAAGGATACCGCTATCAACGAAAACCCAACAACCAAACCGCTTACAAAGACAACAGTTCGTATTCCAAACTTCTTACGCAGCGGCGATGCAAACGGAGCTTGGGAGAATAAAACATAAAACATTGATGATAATGCATAAACATGCATAGCTAAAGAAAAGTTGCAGAATTACATTTCCCCCCCGATTTTAATGCTCTCTAAATGTGGGTAAATCTGATGATGCATAAAAATTAATAAATTAATTACTTTATAACACAAATGCATAGGGCATAATTATGGGCAAGTGTACAGTGACCATTCAAGTCACGCTTCGAGGCTGGGCTGCGTTCCGATTGCGCAAATATATCGCAAACGTTCGCGCGAACGTTTGGGGACGGATGGGTCAAAGTGGAACCGATTATGAGCGCAACGTTCGCACAACCGCAAACACATCAAAACTACATTGGCCAACGTTCGCCAACGTTGGCGGCGCACAATTGGTTCCACTCGAAATTGTTTGCAAATGTTGGTAACGTTCGCGCAACGCAACGCACCCCTGGTGAAAGACGCCCGGTACCGGCCAATCAGTTTCATTGAGATCCAACTTTGACCTTGGTTGCTAACTCGCCCGCAAGCCTCGCAGCAGATCTTCTGCACAACGTATCCAATGAAATTCCTTGCATGGTACGGGTAAGTTCTATTTTGCCAAAATTTGAATTCCACCGTACATTTTGAGAAATGTTGATGATTGAACACGTCGCAAACTGGAAACAATTTTATGGTTATGTTCGCGTTTTCGCGTAGCTATGCCGTCTTGTTTCGGGTCAAGAATAATCATAGGCCTAACGTCAGAAACAAGTTTCTGGTTAGGGTCGCGAAAACACGCCCCTGGTACGTAATACAGAGAGTACAAAATAATCGTTATTGTGTGTTTCGTTATGATAGTGCGTACCTGCTAAGTCCACGCTGCCGTCCACCACTGCAATCATCCAGCCCACAAGCCACGCATAAGCGTCGAACTCTTCGTAGCAACGGTAGCATCATAGCTAGGCTTTTCATCACACCCATCAAAACCAATATTGCTGAAAATGAGGTCAGAACGGCGAACCAGCCGAGGTAGCCGCCATCTTGAATCGCCTCAGATATGGAACCCGTAAGTCTCTTGTACATACCACGTATCATTTCGATTTGAGGCATATCTTTGATTTTTCAAGTAAACTGCTGCATGTTTATAATTCAGTATTCAGTATTCAGTTGACGTTATCACCTGTGATGTGTAATAGTTTGTTATCATTTTAGCCCGATTCAAGGGAATTAGGTACTCTGTTACTGATGTAAAAGAGTGAAAACCACTCTTTCAAAGAGCTATATGGCGGACAAGTCTTTTTGGAGTGGATAAAGAGTAAAATTAGTAGAGTATAAAGAGTGAATTGGTAGCCTTTTACTGTATTTTTCAATCGAATCAGAGTGGGTTTCACTCCCAAAAAAGACTTGCCGCCATATAGCTCTTTAAAAGAGTGGTTTTCACTCTTTTACATTAAGAGAGTACAATGGCGCTGCGGGGGTGGGCAACGGTGGGCACGTGCCTACAAGCAAGGCCTTTTCCCCCAGGAGGCCCCCCCCCCCAGCCCGCCATTCAGAATTTTGAAATAAAATGAGGTCCCGTACTTAAGGCTGAGTGAATGATACAAATGTTCAAGTATTACGCATCATGCATTGTACATGCAGGATAAAGGCCCTGAGCTGGGGACTACATTACGTGAGCACCATGCAGCTTAACCCAGATGAGTCGCCATAATATCACAGCCACGCCTGATGTTTACCACCAATAAGCAATCCGATATCAAAACCAAGTGTATGTGCTTACTCGCCAGCTCCGTCCTATTGAGGCGCGATGTCCTAATTAGACTACACTTTCATCATATTATATACATGTAGTTTTACCATTAAACAGAAACGTCTTCATACTTACATGGAGTCAGGGTTACACCACTAAACCTCCGTATGGGTGCACCCCACTAAATAAACTCCCACAGAAACCAATCAATTAAAAACACTCGGTTATATTCTCATCCCAAAGTCATGCAGGGGACGACTTCGTAAGAAGTGACTTTGTCAGGGGCGATTGACTTGTTTCCCGAATAAACCAGGATTGAATTATACAGGTCAAGGCTTGCACCAACAATTCAGGCTATACAAATGGGCTAGTTCATGCTATATACATGATTGTACATGTACATCATAATATCATGTAAGTATTATGTCTACATTCATGTTTTGCATGATCGAACACATTGTGAAACCTTAATGTCGTTGCTTATATATAGTCTTGGTGCAAGACGTTATTATGCGGATCCTAGTTACACGATCCAGCGCCTGTCGTAAATCACCCACCGTAGCTGGCGCTATACAAATTTGACGATCCAGAGCCGCTGGTGCAAGCGTTATTATGCGGATTTTTCTGCTTTCCTGCTTCCCGAAAAGCGGATCGAACGTTTTCTCAAGAGTGGCCTAAAATGGACAAGTCTGCTTTGCGCTTGAAGAAAAGCAGATTTAATGATTTGATAAATCTACTCCCTTATCCACAAAATAATGGACTAATCCTACCGTCACAATACATGTCTGACGTAGGCGCCAGGTAGATGCGTTCCGTTCAAAGAAATGCAGGGAGGAATAATAATGCCACAGTGCGCTTCCATTTCATCTGTGATGTACCGCCCCTATTTTTCAGCGACGGTTATCGCATGCATTGCATTGGTCATGGTGCATTGGTAGGATTCGTCCAATATTTTGTGGATAAGGGAGTAGATTTATCAAATCATTCAATCTGCTTTTCTTCAAGCACAAAGCAGACTTGTCCACTGTTAGGCCACTGTTGAGAAAACGTTCGATCCGCTTTTCGGGAAGCAGGAAAGCAGAAAAATGGATTTGTCCAAAACGTTCGATCTACTTTTTGGGTTGTGGGAAACCAGAAAAGCAGATCATTGTCCACTTTTAGGCCACTGTGTGACAAAACGTCTAATCTGCTTTTCGGGAAGCAGAAAAGCAGAAAAATGGATTTGTCGAAACAATCTGCTTTTCTGGTTGCAGGAAACCAGAAAAGCAGATGTCCACTTTTTGACCGCCAGTGTAGGTGAAAAAGTAAAATCTGCTTTTCTTGAAACTGAAAAGCAGAAAAGTAGAAAAATGCACTAGCTAACAACGTTTAATCTGCTTTTTCATTATTTAGAAAACTGAAAAGCAGATGTCCACTTTTCGACCTCCATCGTACATATATGATGTATAGTACATTGTACATAACAATGTAGCAACAGTTACCAGGCTGGCCTGCTGATTATGCGGTGAGCTGTTTCCATTTGTGTGCTGGCGTAGTTTTCTCTTAAACCGCAAGTTGAATAAGCATGAAAAGGTCACATACCTCGACCATGCAAACAGGCCAAGACGTTACCCGGGAAGGCAAGGCGGCGCCGCCGTGGACAGGCATGAATAGCGCCCGCAGCGGCGGTTGGTTTATCAAATCACAGCGGATCGGCGAGCGTACGATAAAATCACGAGTAACGTCTTGCACCAAGACTACGTTGCTTATCGAGAGAGATTGGCAGTTATGACTTTACCACGCAATAGTGCCAGGAAATTTGTTTACCACATTGTATAATCTTAATATCAGAATTGTGCGCGCAATGAATTATGGGAGTGTATTCTCATCTCAGTGCATGCAGCTGCATGGAAAATCGTTTGGCGTACGGTGTATACCAATTGACCATAGGACCAGCAAATTAGGACCACTTTTTTTAATAATAATACAATATTGTTGTAGCCGTCGTCAAGAGACTGATGACGGCGAGAGCAAACTAGTCGAAAAGTTGAGAACAACCAACCGGCTCTTCTCAGAGCCATCACTTCTTCCAAGAAGAGATTAATACATATAAGAAACTTTAAACTAACCCTCTAATAGTTAAAATATAAACATCCTAGCGGGTTAATTAATAAGTCCTGCGGGATGTTGCTTTGCAGGATAAACGTGTCCGGTTGACGAGCTTACGTATGCCATAAGTGTTCATCACCGTATGTGGGCGTTACTCCCAACATGCCACTTAAAAATTAATACATGGTGTATCCTAAAGAACTTAACAATATCTACATCCACCGTGCAAAGCCTCAAACCCTACAATAATACAATACTCACTGTGGGATTATATAGGCCCCTAGGCCTGGGCAAAGCCTGGGCCTGGGCGGGCTTCTCAAAGGCTTGGCTGTACCATGACTTTGGCCCTCCTCCCTTAGAGAGTCACAGGCAAAGCCTGGGCCTGGCCGGGCTTCTCAAAGGCTTGGCTGTACCATGACTTTGGCCCTCATCCCTTAGAGAGTCACAGGCAAAGCCTGGGCCTGGCCGGGCTTCTCAAAGGCTTGGCTGTACCATGACTTTGGCCCTCATCCCTTAGAGAGTCACAGGCAAAGCCTGGGCCTGGCCGGGCTTCTCAAAGGCTTGGCTGTACCATGACTTTGGCCCTCATACCTTAGAGAGTCACAGGCAAGGCTTGGCTGTACCATGACTTTGGCCCTCCTCCCTTGGAGAGTCACAGGCAAAGCCTGGGCCTGGCCGGGCTTCTCAAAGGCTTGGCTGTACCATGACTTTGGCCCTCCTTCCTAAAATGAGAGCGCGTCAGACAGAATAATTATTTTAGAATAATACATAGGTCTACCTTACCAGCTACGCATTAATTAGTAAGCTTAAGGATAATTGGCAATTTTGTAATAAGGTACTGAATTATTAATGTTGTGCCTTCCCGGCCCCTCTAAAAGTGACAAACAACAACACCAAAGGAACATTAGACAAAACCAATTATTACAAGAACCCCTGGGGCTTAAGCAGAAAAAAAACTGCTTACCAGAAATGTTTGTTACAGATTTTCTTGTTTACCAGCCAAAACTTGCACATGCAATGAGTGTACTTTAGCTAGTAGTCTGTTTCCTCTGTTTCCTCTTTTCTTTTTAGCTAATTCTGACATTTTATTTGGACCCATCACTTCTACGGCAAACTACAACACAAAAATTCAGCTATCCCTAACGTTAATGTATGCTTAAATAGTCTGTGACCAATGATTACATAATCCATTTTTTTTTAAAAACAAGGCCTTAAGAATATTTGGCCATAATAATGTGAAAGAAACACCATAAAGCTTAATATAGGTCTCGACAAACAGAACAGAAAGAACAAGTTGATATATAACAAAAGCAGGCCTTCTCATAATTAGCTTGATTATACAAGCTTGATTATATTAGCTCTCCCCCTAATTTACCCAGCTTTCCTCCCTGTTGTACCCCTCTCTCATTTCCCTGTAACCTTTCCGATTGTCTACTCTCTGCCTTCCCTTTTCGTACGATATATGTGTTTTTAATTTCTCCTTAAGTTTTATTATAGAGCAATCTATATGTATACTTATTTATAACTTTTTATGGTATTTTTTAACAATGTAAATTTGACTGTTTTCAGCCCACCAGCTGCTTTGTCAGATTTTAATAAAAACAACAGTAATTAAATTCGTCCCTAATTTGCCACAGTGACCAATCCGACTTTTTTCAATTTTAAGTTTCCCCGCCCATTAGTACATTCAGGAAGAGACCATTGTATCTAATCCACATGCATGTATTCCTTATAATTTTGGAGACAGAGCATGCATTCAAATGACGAATGCTCTAACTGGCTATTTTTGTACGTTGGCAAAGTGACCAATACCGCATTGGTCACTATGCCAACTTAATTCAGAATTGGTCTCTATGGCAAATTAGGGACGAATTATAAAGTTGTAATTAACGAACGTAGTTACATAAAACCACAATTACGGTCTCCTCTCGACAATCTTGCTTTTATGGAGACTTCCACCACTTAATCACCTTTGTTCTATCATTCATATGATTTTAATTGTTTTTGTGAATTTATTAAATTTAAATAAACTGAACTGACGTATACTCCCTTCGGGCGATGGCTCCAACCAACCTTCTAGGATGGTTTTAACGGCGTCGTTTTAGCCACACAAGAGCGACTACAGCAACCACGCTTAGAGTGTTCAGTCCACCCATCAGGATGAAAGCTAAGGTGTAACTGCCGAGTGTGTCATATATCAAACCTGGCACGGGAAACAAACACACAACCTGATAATTAATATCACTGTAATATAAAACTTCAGAGTCGCTGGTGGCAGCAGGGAGGGGGGAGGAAGGGTTGGGGCAAAAATTTCAAAATATTGGCAAGGGTCAACAGACAGATTTCCGTAAAACTCTCTTGAAAGGTAAATCAACAATTATTTATTCAGATTAAAAGGGAAAAAGGTCAGAGGGGCAACGGTAAAATTTTACGGAATCTTCTGGTCGTTGACACTTTTTGGTTGGAATTCAGGGGTATCTTTTCATAATGAGTTTCTGTAAACAAAAATTACATTAAAATTTTCAGTTTTACAAAATATTTTGAAAAATATGAGAGTTGTGTTTTTCATTGTGACTATTAATGGTTAATTAAATTATGATAAAAGGTATGAGAATGTAATTATTAAACCGTTTCACATTTTTCAAGTTTTGCCCTGTCATATTAATGGTAGGGCCTACAATGCGCGTCAAGCCTCACATCACGTGAGACCCTTCCTTCCTCCCCCCCCCCAGGTGGCGGCATACCATTGATCTCCATTACAGTCAATATCTTGAGTTCAATGCAGCATACTACTAGTAACCGGTCATTTTAGCGTTGTTTATGGTTATTCTGAGCATGCGCACAATTTCGAGAACCATGTAAAACCATGCAACTCGTGTGTTAAAAGGTTTCCCATTGTAATAATGTTCACTGTAGATCTGATCATAGACTGTTCCCCTATTTTATCCTACATTCTAAGAACCGTGTTTAGCAATTAAACATTTGTAACCAGTTTAAACAACTGATCTCTATAGTATAGTTAGTATAGAGATCAGTGGTTTAAACATGTCAAATTCCTAAACACTAAGAAAGTCGGTATTTAATTTCTGAACGGAACGCATTAATTGCTAAATACAAGTATTTTAATGCGAATATCCCGCGGTGATTGGCCCTTTGAATTCAACGTGGGCGCGAAAAAAAAGTTACAGACGCCATCTTTCATCTTTCATCAGACTATAAATATCGCGGAACCCGCTGCTATATAGGATTTTAGCCAGCCAATCGTCATCGGGCAAGCTCGGTGGTCGAGAGGTTAAGACGTCTGCACTAGTAAGCAGTAGGTCATGGTTTTGAATCCCGCCCGTGGCGCCTGTGAAGTATTTTCCACAGACACTCGGAAAGCACTGAGTATACAGTGCTTTACACACGTCGTTGTAAGGCAAAATTAAATCAACTGTTTATCACCCGACGCAAGAATTTCATCAACCTACGCCATTTTTTAGTTGTCACCAAATCTTTAATACCTAAACATCTAGTGTTTAAATTATAAACATCAAATGTTGCTAAACTTTTTAAGTGCAGTAGGACATGTGTCCAAAGTGATGGCAAGATAGTGTTTAGCAAAGTGTTTAGAGCCAAAACACAGTTTTTACAGTGTATCGCCACCGCATCAGTATAAAGATACGTCTTTGATTGATGAAAGTTCACGTTCATCACGGTCATTGTCATGATCACGGTCATTTTGTTTATCACGACCACGGTTTTGATCATATTCACGTTCTTGATCACGGTCGCGATTACAATTGTCATGATCACGATTGCGGTCATTATCTTGACCACTGTCACGATTACGACCACAGTCACGATAACAATAATGACCACAGTCACGATCATGATCACGTTCGTAATCACGGTCACGATCACACCGTCACGATCCTAATCACGGTCGACGATCACACGGTCATGATCATGATCACAATCACGGCCACAATTAATCACGATTGCGATTGATAATTCCAATAATAAACCAAATTATGGCAAGTTACTACAATCTGGCAATGATGTGGTAACCTGAAAAGAATCTTACCTGGAAAATATAAAAATATAAATCTTATTGCTCCAGATTTCAATGAAATCCATCCCAAAGCGTTGCCAAATTCCTCAACACTTACAGTGTCCTTGGTAATCACATCGATGAGAGTAAAGGCGAAGGAGTCGAAAAATCCAAAGATGAACATATTCACAGCATTCGGCCAATAGGTCATCAACCACGGATCAACAAAATAATTTGTGGATATCACTGACATCGATATCCCCATCCACATGTAACTGCCGATTACACCAAAGTTTGACGCAATGGGACTGACGCATAGAGTCCCAACTATCTTTCCAATGCCATATAGAACAACAAAGTTGGTGGCGTCAATCAGTGGAAATCCCTTTGAGACGTTGGTACTTGGTACAAAGTACACCAGCCAAGCAGTAAACATCGTTAATAATACAACGTAGATGAAAGCGACAAGCCAGTATGGGATAGAAGTGAATAAGTCTAGACTGAAAGTACGAGTGATTGATGCACAGGCTGAAGTCAGATACGAACATGGACCCTGGCTACGTGTTGGGGCTTCCCCGTCCTGAACGTCCCCTTGGTCCTCATCCACGGTAACAGTCCGATAATCATGTCTACTCGTAGCTTGTGGCTTTAGTAGAGCTCCACACACGGCAAGATGCAAGGACATTGCGCCATATAGCAGAATTGTTCCTCTCCAGCCGTAGATGTCCAAGAAGAATTGAGTCAATGGTGGACAGATGATGAACGACAGTGAACTACCCATTTCAACTACGGCAAATGCCGTAGTGATGGACGCTTTGAAGCAGTACACGATCATCTCCTTGGTTGTAATGATCGTTAAACCTAATGCAGGTCCTGGCAAGATAACATTTGAAAATTAGTCAATCAATCTATCAATCAATTATTAGTTAAATCTATCAATCCATCCATCAATCAATAATTTGCATGTGCAATTGAGAACCGTGAATTCTCTAATTTCATTTAAATCTGAACTTCGTCAGAGATACAAGAATTTCCGTTATTCATTTAATTTGACTTGTGCCGATTTACGGAGTTGACAAATTTGGTTGCCATGGAAATTTGGAGCTGGATGGGAATTTCCTCGAATTTCCCCCATTAAGGATTTTCTCAGGGTTTTCCATCCCTCCATTTACATTCCACATACGTCCATCCCTCTATTCACCCATCCATTCCATCGTACATTCAAAGGTCAACATTGCATAGTCAGTACAACGCCGCTATAACACACGCCGCTATAACAAACTTTTGTTCATGCCAAAAGTCTTATTGAACATGTTTAATTTGACGCTATGCCAGCATGAACTAACTTGATGTCTCTGTTTACTATGACGTATTACACGATGGTGAAAGTCCAACGTGGGTTCAGATCGAGTACCGATGATGTTCGTTATAGCGGCGTTTCACTGCTGTTATAGTTACTCTTATGTATATCCTCACCTGTGAAGAGACAAAGAATAACCGCCATTGCAACCAAACTGGACACGAAGGACACCGCTATCAACGAAAACCCAACAACCAAACCGCTTACAAAGACAACAGTTCGTATTCCAAACTTCTTACGCAGCGGCGATGCAAACGGAGCTTGGGAGAATAAAACATAAAACATTGATGATAATGCATAAACATGCATAGCTAAAGAAAAGTTGCAGAATTACATTCCCCGATTTTAATGCTCTCTAAATGTGGGTAAATCTGATGATGCATAAAAATTAATAAATTAATTACTTTATAACACAAATGCATAGGGCATAATTATGGGCAAGTGTACAGTGACCATTCAAGTCACGCTTCGAGGCTGGGCTGCGTTCCGATTGCGCAAATATATCGCAAACGTTCGCGCGAACGTTTGGGGACGGATGGGTCAAAGTGGAACCGATTATGAGCGCAACGTTCGCACAACCGCAAACACATCAAAACTACATTGGCCAACGTTCGCCAACGTTGGCGGCGCACAATTGGTTCCACTCGAAATTGTTTGCAAACGTTGGCAACGTTCGCGCAACGGAACGCACCCCTGGTGAAAGACGCCCGGTACCGGCCAATCAGTTTCATTGAGATCCAACTTTGACCTTGGTTGCTAACTCGCCCGCAAGCCTCGAAGCAGATCTTCTGCACAACGTATCCAATGAAATTCCTTGCATGGTACGGGTAAGTTCTATTTTGCCAAAATTTGAATTCCACCGTACATTTTGAGAAATGTTGATGATTGAACACGTCGCAAATTGGAAACAATTTTATGGTTATGTTCGCGTTTTCGCGTAGCTATGCCGTCTTGTTTCGGGTCAAGAATAATCATAGGCCTAACGTCAGAAACAAGTTTCTGGTTAGGGTCGCGAAAACACGCCCTGGTACGTAATACAGAGAGTACAAAATAATCGTTATTGTGTGTTTCGTTATGATAGTGCGTACCTGCTAAGTCCACGCTGCCGTCCACCACTGCAATCATCCAGCCCACAAGCCACGCATAAGCGTCGAACTCTTCTTGTAGCAACGGTAGCATCATAGCTAGGCTTTTCATCACACCCATCAAAACCAATATTGCTGAAAATGAGTTCAGAACGGCGAACCAGCCGAGGTAGCCGCCATCTTGAATCGCCTCAGATATGGAACCCGTAAGTCTCTTGTACATACCACGTATCATTTCGATTTGAGGCATATCTTTGATTTTTCAAGTAAACTGCTGCATGTTTATAATTCAGTATTCAGTATTCAGCTCACGTTATCACCTGTGATGTGTAATAGTTTGTTATCATTTTAGCCCGATTCAAGGCAATTAGGTACTCTGTTACTGATGTAAAAGAGTGAAAACCACTCTTTCAAAGAGCTATATGGCGGACAAGTCTTTTTGGAGTGGATAAAGAGTAAAATTAGTAGAGTATAAAGAGTGAATTGGTAGCCTTTTACTGTATTTTTCAATCGAATCAGAGTGGGTTTCACTCCCAAAAAAGACTTGCCGCCATATAGCTCTTTAAAAGAGTGGTTTTCACTCTTTTACATTAAGAGAGTACAATGGCGCTGCGGGGGTGGGGAACGGTGGGCACGTGCCTACAAGCAAGGCCTTTCCCCCGGGAGCCCCCCCCCAGCCCGCCATTCAGAATTTTGAAATAAAATGAGGTCCCGTACAAGGCTGAGCGAATGATACAAATGTTCAAGTATTACGCATCATGCATTGTACATGCAGGATGAAGGCCCTGAGCTGGGGACTACATTACGTGAGCACCATGCAGCTTAACCCAGATGAGTGGCCATAATATCACAGCCAGGCCTGATGTTTACCCCCATTAAGCAATCCCATATCAAAACCAAGTGTATGTGCTTACTCGCCAGCTCCGTCCTATTGAGGCGTGATGTCCTAATTAGACTACACTTTCATCCTATTATATAGTTTTTACATTAAACAGAAACGTCTTCATACTTACATGGAGTCAGGGAGTAGTATGTTAGGTGGGCGTCCCGGACCACTTCTATAAAATATCATTTTATACTAAAATGATATTAATAAAAAAATACTTTTAGTAATAAAAAATACATTTTTGTAGAATACAAAAGTACTTTTAACGAAAAGTACTTTTGTTAGAGAAGATAGGTTTTTTTAAAAGTACTTTTCGTTAAAAAGATTGTGTAAGAAAAGTAATTTTAATAAGAAAGTAATTTTCTTGAGATCTTTGAGCACATTGAAAGCTCGAGAAAAGTGATCCGGGACGCCCACCTAACATACTACTGGTGGTGGTCTAGCTCTGCTAAAAAATTGAAATAACGAATCGTTATTATCTAGTTTAATAATAAAGATGACAACAAAATATTTATCAAAATACACATTGCCAGAATTGAAAGAGTTTGCGCGAGAACACATTGGAAGAATAATTCTCGTGCAAAACAACAAGAATAAAATAAACAAACGCAGTTATTACAACGCGGTTAAAAAGTATATAAAACGACAAAAACAAAAACCATTATATAAATTAAATTTAGCTGAATTGAGAGAGCGTATAGCGGTTGAAAATATTGAGTTACCACCACGCGGCGCGGGATCGAGAGCGCAGTTGATAAAAAAAGACTACATCAACGCTATTAAAAGGTTTCACGGACGAGAAACAGAGTTGAGATTTAAACCTCCTATTAACGGTGGTAGATATTTACGCGAACGAAGAATGGTCGTTCCGCCGAATCATAGCAAAGAAAAAGATTTAAATATATTTTGGCGAGCGGTAAAACCAAAGATAATCGCCAAGTTGGGTATGGACTTGCGAGAATTTACCGCGTACAAGTTTATGATATTTATACGCGTTAAATTACGTAGAGAAAACTTAAGCGGTACGGTCGATTTTGCCGAACCAAATTTTCATAATAATAGACAAATTGTTTTATCGAATTTGGATGACATTGAAAATATATTAAATACAGTTTTTTCACAAATTCAAGAAGCTTTAGAAAAATGGACTCAAAAGGGCAGCGGATGGGAGGTAGATCGTATCGTAGATATGAATATTGCAATCGCTAAATATCAACCTTTGAGAGGAGGTAGTTATATCGAGCTATGCGATTATATAAAAAATAAAAAAGCGTGCATCAACGTAAAAAACAAAGATGACGATTGTTTGCGATGGGCTTTACGCGCTCATTGTTTTCCAGCGAGCGACCATGTCGATAGAACGAGTAAGTACCCGATTGAAGACGGTTTAAAATTTTACAATATCGAAACACCAACACCAATAAGCCAAATAAAGCGATTAGAACAACAAAACGATATAGCGATAAACGTTTTTGGTTGCGAGTCAAAAACGATACTAGTTTACAAACTTAGCGAACAACCCGTGAAACTAGATCGCATAAATTTATTATTGATTCATAAAGAAGAAAAAGAAGGAATTAGATCTCACTACGTTTGGATTAAAGATATAAATAAATTACTTCACGATCAAACGAAACACAATCCTCGTAAGCATTTTTGTTTGAGATGTTTGCAAGGTTTTTCGACAGAAGCGTATCTCGAAAATCACGTAAAAATGTGTAAGGGAATAAACGACAGACCGACGACAATTGTTATGCCGGAAAAGGGTAAAAACGATACGGTTAAATTTATAAATTTTCATAAAAAGATGAAAGTTTCATTCGTAATATACGCCGACTTTGAAAGTATTATTAAAAATGTTGTAGATGTAAACTCTACGAGTACTACGAAACTACAAGAACACATTGTTTGCGGTTATTCGTATATTAGAGTTCGTTGCGACGGTGAAACTAGCGAACCCTATACGTACAGGGGAGAAGACGCGGCTAAACATTTTAAAACTAAATTAGAGCTTGAAACAAAAACAATCAACGAAATATTTAAAAACCCTCTTAAAATAATAATGACTAAAGAAGATGTAGAATATTACAACTCTGCTAGCGAGTGTTGGATATGCGAAAAGAAGTTTTTTAAAGACTATAACTCTAACGACAAGAAGTTTTTAGCGAACGATACGGTAAGGTAAGAGATCATTGTCACATTACCGGAAAGTATAGAGGCGCGGCACATAGCTGCTGTAATTTAAAACTAAGTTTAAAACCAAACAGAACTTTTATTCCGGTCGTATTTCATAATTTGCGAGGATACGATTCTCATCTCATTATGCAGGCCGCGAGTCAAACGACGGGAAATCTAACGTGTATTCCAAACAATATCGAAAAATATATTTCCTTTTCAATCGGGCAACTACGATTTATAGACAGCGCTCAATTTTTATTGGCGTCGTTGGATAAACTCGTAAAATCAAACGATTCTTTTCCGATTACAACCGAACTCGAACCCTCTCTCGAAAAATTTAATCTGTTAAAAAGCAAGGGTATTTATCCTTACGAGTACATGGATAAACAATATATTCCAAACAATATCGAAAAATATATTTCCTTTTCAATCGGGCAACTACGATTTATAGACAGCGCTCAATTTTTATTGGCGTCGTTGGATAAACTCGTAAAATCAAACGATTCTTTTCCGATTACAACCGAACTCGAACCCTCTCTCGAAAAATTTAATCTGTTAAAAAGCAAGGGTATTTATCCTTACGAGTACATGGATAGTTTTGAAAAATTTAAAGAGACGCGTCTTCCTTTACAAGAAAATTTTTATAGTAGTTTAAACAACCAACACATTACCAAAGAACAATACGAGCATGCAAAGAATGTATTTCATACCTTTGATTGTAAAAATTTAGGAGACTATCACGATTTATACGTGCGTACCGATACTTGCTTATTGGCGGACGTGTTTGAAAATTTCCGTAATACTTGCACGAAACAATACGGTTTAGATCCGGCTAATTATTATACTAGTCCTGGTCTGAGTCGGGACGCTTTATTGAAACATTCTAAACAAACTTTAGAATTACTCACGGACGTTGACATGCATTTATTTATAGAGAAAGGTACGCGCGGAGGAACGTGCATGGTGAGTAAACGATACGCTAAAGCAAATAATGTTTACTTAGACGACTACGACGAATCGAAACCGTCGAGTTACATTACGTACTTGGACGCGAATAATTTATACGGCTACGCGATGAGTCAACCTTTGCCGACGGGTAATTTTAAATGGATGACGTCATCACGAATAGACAAACTGGAGCGCGAGGGACTTAAACCGAACAAAGGATGTATTTTAGAAGTTGATTTAGAATATTCCAAAGATTTACACGATTCTCACAACGCATTTCCACTCGCGCCAGAGTCTTTAGTAGTACCGAAAGAATGGATGAGCGAGTATCAGCTCGAGTTATTGAAAGACAAGCCGGCTCCAAACGTCGTAAAATTAGTTCCAAATTTATACGATAAACGTAATTACGTTCTTCATTATCGTAATTTGCGATTGTATTTACAACTCGGTATGAAACTAACTAAAATTCATCGCGTTTTAGAATTTGACGAATCACGTTGGATGAAATCGTACATCGATAAAAACACTCAACTCAGAAAACTCGCGACGAGTGATTTTGAAAAAGATTTATACAAACTCATGAACAATTCAGTTTTTGGAAAGACGATGGAAAATGTACGAAAACGCGTCAACGTAAACTTGAAGCGGTTAAACGACGAAAAAGCGGAAAATCAAATTAAAAGACTTATCTCTAAACCAAATTTTGCAGAGGCGAGGATTTTTGATAATGAACTAGTAGCGATTCACATGCACAAAACAAAACTCATTCTCAACCGCCCGGTTTACGTAGGAATGAGCGTACTGGATTTATCTAAACATTTAATGTATGATTTTTATTACAATCAATTAAAGAAGAAATACAGCGAGAGGTGTGAGTTGGTATACACGGATACGGATAGCTTGTTGTTGGAAATTAAAACTCGAGATGTTTATAAAGATATGAAAAAAGACAAGCATTTATACGATTTTAGTAATTATAAACAAGATCATTTTCTATTTTCTGAAGAAAATAAAAAAGTGATTGGTAAAATGAAAGACGAGACCGCGCGCGGGAACTCTAATCTCTGAAGTTGTTTGTTTGAGACCCAAAATGTATTCGATACTTTTATCGGACGAAAAACAAATAAGAAAAGCTAAAGGAGTTAAAAAACAAGTTTTAGAACAATATATTAAACACGACCGTTATAAACAAGTTTTATCTCAAAATGTTACGCTACATCACCCTATGAATTTTATTAGGCATGAAAAACATCGACTATATACAACTCGAATAAATAAAATATCGCTATCACCTTTAGACACAAAGAGGCACATTTTAGAAGACGGAATAGGCACTCACGCTTACGGTCACTATAGTCTTAACGTTTAACGCGCAATTACGATCTCTTTTACAATTACGATCTCTTGTGTGATATTACGATCTCTCTCGCAACAATTACAATTACAATTACAATTACGGCATGATTGGAGGATTTTCTGTATCTCTAGGAATAATTTGTAATTCTTGTTTTACAAAACTACGAGCGGGCCCCGCGTCCAAGTAATACAAGATGGGTTGATTCGCGGCTTTCATCGTTTTAGATATTCTATATACCGTTATACTCCATATAGGATCTGTGGCGCGGCGTCTCGTATCTTTTTCAGCTTCACCGGGCGCGTATAGATACCTAATTAAACTGTTGCTCGGGATTCTTTTTTCGTTCTTTACAACAACTGGCGAGGCTGGGTTTTGCTCGACGCTACGTAATTTAATCGCGTCTTTAGGTTTTAAATTAATGAGCCTCGTCGTCTCATTATTTAACGCTTTTACGACTAACGGCAATCTTTTAACCCATTCTCTATTTCTCATATCGGTCGCTATTTCTTGCGCATATTGATGCGAAAACAATCTTTCGCTCAAAGTTCTATTAAATCGCTCCACTATACCCTGAGCTCTATGATTACCAACCTCACCTCTTTGTATTACAACATGTTGTTTGCTCATTAATACGTTTACGCTGCTCATAAATTATTTTCCAGGATCGACTTTTATAATTTTTGGCCAAGACAATAACGAACGTTTGTAAATCTTCTCAAACGCGTTACCAACTTGTGTAGCCGTTTTATCAGTTAACGGTTGTGCTTCTTTATATCTACTGGCTTCATCTACAACGGTTAATGCGTACTTGTACGTAATTCTACCAACTACATCGTGCGGAAGAAATAGCAGGTCTGCTTGATGAACCTCATTCGGTTTTTCGAGCGTACTATTACTACTGGTTGGTCTTGGAATGTATTTAGGATAGGGTAAATAAATTTGCCACAGCGCTTGCTTTTTTATCCACTGTCTAACTAATTTTACATTCACCTTTGTTTCTTTAGCCAGCTTGCTGATCGCATCTTGACCTTTGTAATATCCTTTCGGACTATAATAAGCGTTTGAAAGTTTTAGTTTTACTCGTTTATCCATTTAATATTTATAAATATATTTTATTCAGCGGGTATGAGCGAGTTTGGTAAAATTCCTTGTTTAACCCTTTCATTACCAGCCAGTTATGGCAGAGATTACCCTTCTTTACCACAGTAATTAGGAGCCCAATGTCACTTCAGCACCAGTGGGTTTTTCACAATTTCATTGAAGTGCGCCCTCACACGGCAGGAATACACACTTTTTTAACTTTCTCATTTGTATGTAAAAATGAGTATACAAAAGGGAGGAAAACATTGTGCAAAAGCTAAATATTTGGATCAGTATTTACACTAAAGTAAAGTAATACAAATGGGTGATATTTCATGCAAATACGGTACAGGTATACGATTTTTTTTCCATGTGAAAAACAACTTGGATGAGATTTTGGGGGATTTTTTTTGGTTATCTACTTGGAAATGAACCATTTACTTGTATTCAGTGTAAATACATCACAATCCATGCTAACACCCCCCCCCCCACCCCCCAATTCAATGTTGGTTTGGACTAATCTGCAGATTTTTAAAGTGTAAAAGCAAATGAATTAAATATTTGGATCAGTATTTACACTAATGTAAAGTAATACAAATGGGTGATATTTCATGCAAATACGGTACAGGTATAAGATTATTTTTCCATGTGAAAAACAACTTGGATGAGATTTTGGGGGATTTTTTTTGGTTATCTACTTGGAAATGAACCATTTACTTGTATTCAGTGTAAATACATCACAATCCATGCTAAACCCCACCCCCGCCCCCCATCCCCCAATTCAATGTTGGTTTGGACTGTAATCTGCGGCTTGTCCGACCATTCCCAACATTGAACGGGGGGGGGGGGGTTTGAAGGCAAATAGTATAGATTTACAATCAAGTGATGTGGTATTTCTCAAAGCAAGGAACTATGCACATAGGTTGTGCACATTGTTTACAGATCATCTTTGTTTGTTTTCGCCTGCCTAATTTTCGGTTACTGCAAACAATGTAGTCGCGTTTCTTTCCATTGGGGGTTTTGCCAGGATAGTGCTGTTGCCCTGTCAACTCAATAGGAATATGGTATCTCAACTGACTTGTTGCGTTACGTTCCCAACCCAACAGCAAGCCCTGTACAATCCCTATACGAAAATCAAGGTTACTGACATTTTTGTTCCCTGATATGCTGGTGAATATTACTCTGCTATTGACAATACAAATATTCAGCATATGGAAAAAAACTCTTTTCCACCATTTCAAGCTTCTGTGTGTATGATTGTAGTACTGAAAACATTGGTTGGCAAGATCAGTTCCACCCATGTTTTTGTTGTAATCTTCAATACAATTGGGCTTCATAACATCACAAAATCCACTTTTGGACAAATCAGTGTTGCCTACATTAGTTAAAAGTGTTACAGATTTTTTGTCTTGCCAAACGATACACAATTGCCCACCTTTCACCCAAAAAAATGGGTCATCTCCTTTCTTCATTTTATGTTTTTTTGGGTTTGCGGCCTGGGGTATTCCCTGTGTAGTGTAACGAACAGTTCCACAACATCCGAATCCTAGTTTAGCAAGTTTAGCTACAAGAGCTGGGCTAGTATAGTAATTATCACAATATATTACGTGTCCCTTATTCTTAAGTCCATGGACCAGATCAATGACGACTTTTCCTGCAACTGTTGGGTTTGGTGGATGGCAGTCTGATGACTTGAAATCTACGTCTGCATCATAAACAGTTTGGGTGTCGTCGGCTCCTGTGTACAGTTTCCAAGCACACGTGTATCCTGTTTTGGACTCGTTCAGGGAGAAGGCTTTAATACCCCGTTTGATAGGTTTGTTAGGCATGTACTGAACAAAACTTAAGCGTCCCTTGAATTTCAACATACTCTCGTCTGGAGACAGATTCTGCGCAGGGTTATACAGGTTGAGAAACTTCGGGACGAGGACTTCTATCAAGGGCCGAACTTTGGAAAGTTTGTCCCGTTTAGCCAAGGCTCTACGAGGAATTTGGTTATTTGAGATGTGGAGGAACCGAAGAATTGAACTGAACCGATTTCGGGACATGATCGACGGGTAGAATGGGATGCGAAGAACTTCAGATGTTGACCAGTACATCTTGTATTGAGAGGATTTGTTTATGCCCATAGCAATGAGAAGTGCCACAAATGCCATCATTTCTGGAATGTTGGTTGGGTGCCAGGAGAATTGTTGACCAGGATTTGATTCTATTGTTTGCTGCGCATAGCGATTAGTCTCATCGACGAGCATATCCCACACGAGTTGACAAAAATACAGCTTGAAGATCTCCACTGCCGACAGTGTGGCAAAGTCGCCGGTGGGGCCAGAATTTCCATTGAACTGCACAGTCCCACACTCGTAATGGTCTCGTCGTTCCCAACCGGATCGGAAATCTAACTTTCCTGTCGTTCTTGATCTCGGTCGGCTGTCACCTTGGTAGGTAGGCTGCAACAGAAAAACAAGGCAAAGGAGGATTAATCTCGGTCCTTTGTAAATACAATATCTCAATGCTGCATGTGCACAGGCCACAGGGGGTCATGCGCAAAATGAATATTGTGGTGAGAAAAAAAATTTGGCAGATTCCATCCACTCTCCAAAATTCGTTATCGATAAATTTTCGTTTTAATGTGGGATTGTGAATGTGAATTCCCCCAACTTCTTGCATAATACGACTTATGAGGGCCTTTCGAATACAAGGCTATTCTTTTGGAAGCTTGAGACTAAGAGTGCATTTTCAGCCTGTTAACGCTAAACAGCACGACCGGCTATGGGTAAATGTTAAAATTTCTATGCTATATCTATACATCAATGTCGTCATCAACTTGCTGTTTCAATGAATACAAATATTACCCCAACAAACTACTAATAATTGTACATTTTCACTTGACGTTTTTGACCCAGTCCAGGGGGTGGGGATTTGGTCAATCCTATTAAAAGGGATCCATTTTCTAAATTTACATTACTCAACTCCAACAGTTGTAACGCTATTTACGCTATAGCCTAGGAAAATAAGTGAATTACGTTAATTTGCATTGGGCCAGGAAGAGTAACGTTAACTGTTATTAATATTAGTTATTCATTTTTACTGTGATTTTGGCCTACCTCTTCAAGTTCAACGTCGTCGTCGTCATCCGTTACTTCGTCATCTGATTCTGAGCCACTGTCTGCCAAAATCTCAGCCAAAATGCCATCATTTATGTCCGTTTCCATCATGATTGCAACTAAATTCAACTGACCGTTGCGGAAGCGAGTGGACGCTAGCACCAAAAACCGCAAAGTGACGCACTTTTCTTTTCATACACTTCATTCCTGTCAATAGAGGGCGCCAACCCCAAAAACAACTCAAGCATTTTCAGGTGGTGATTTAAGTCGCCGTGGTCGTCAAGGGCATGCCGATTCCCGGCACCTTTTAGAGCCCACGGGAAGGAAGCGTATCACAACAAAGGCTCTTTTTAGAGCCCGTGGGATCGAAAGGGTTAACTAACTACATTTGCGTCACACTAGATAATCCAATCGTTGCGGTGAGTTTTAACCCGTCTTTTATATCTAATTTTCCTAAATCGGCCGGTTTCATTTTAAATATTTTTTCGCCGAGCATGCTGTATAAAACGACTAAAAGAGTCATAACGGCGCTGTGATAAACAGAATCGGCGATTGTTTTCGTATCTATCGGCATTGAAGACATATTTTATAATCGTTAAATATAATATTTAAAAAAAAAACTTTTATTCCATTTCAAAAACGATGGGTTCTCTCGTCGTCTGCGAGGCGGGTGGTTCTCTAGCGAGTTTAACCGAATCAGGTTTAGACGGTTCGTTTTTAAATGTTGGTTCTGAGGTCTGTCTAAACAATAAATAAGCGATACCCCCAATAGCTAAACCAATAGCTACATAGACAAAATAGCTCGTTTTATTGCTCGACGAGTTGTTTTCTTCACGACTCGGCGCATCGCGAGACGTTTTAACGCTTTTCGCGGGTTTAGCGAGTTGTAGTTTTTTCTTTTTGTTAATTTCGGCTAGTCTTTTTCCAGCCGCAACTCTGTTTGGGTTTTTTGGTTTAGTCGCTGGTTGGGTTACGGTCTTCGGCGTTGAAGTTTGCGGTTGCATCGGTTCCGGTTGCGCAATCTGCTCGTTCGTTTCCATCGCTTTTATTATCTACACAAGATTCTTCTTTTCTTTTTAAATGTTTTGCCGTAATTAGCGAAGCGCTGAGCGGAGCGATCAACATGCCGTACTTGTAGTATATTTCACACGCCACGGTAGAAAGCATGGTAGAAATGAACGGATCTTTTTCTAAATCTGAAATTAATTTACCTTCATCATCAATTTGAAATCTATGGCCGTACAAATCTATACGATTTAAACTAAATCCTAATAGTTTAGCGTATAGCGTTATAATGGCGCTACCTAAAGACTGAGTAATATCGCGACCTAATTTAGTTTCGTATTGCGTGTGCAGCGCGTCTCGCTCTTCGGTAGACAAAGCTTCAATATCGCTAACGCTTAGTTCTTTTCCGAAAAACTTTTTCGAATCTCCTCCCACTACAACAGATAAAAGACGTATTTTTTGTTTCAACGACGTATCATCGTTAGTATTGTCATCGCCCGCGAGTGTTACCAGTGGATTTTCGTTTAATAGTTTATGTACTTCTTCCATTTATTATACGTATTTATAGAATAATCGGTTAAATTTATAAAAAAATATAGAAACCAATAATTAATTTTAGATAACCCATCGACGTTTAAAAGTTCGTTAAGATTAAACGTTAGATCTTTTACTTGTTCAGCAGATATACTCGTAAATATACCTTTTACTTTTTCAGTATTCTCGTTTAAAACTTGTACTAGGTTTTCTCTTTCTTTTTCAGTATTGAGAAGTTGGTTAAGATTATATATAAAATCATTTACTCGTTCAGCAGATATATTCGTAAATATAACTTTTACTCGTTCAGCATTCATATTTATAAATAGATCTTATAATATTTACCGGTATTAAAATACGAGACAACCTTAAGTGTAATTACTAATGACCTAGTGGTAATTACTCTTAACCTGTGGGGGGATCGCTCAACGACCTATGTGCAACCTGTGAGTAACATGTGAGTAACATGTGAGTAACATGTGAGTAACCTATGGGTAATTGCTAAACGACCTACAGTAATTGCTCAACGACCTACAGTAATTGCTCAACGACCTGCTAAACGACCTACAGTAATTGCTCAACGACCTCTCAACGACCTACAGTAATTGCTCAACGACCTACAGTAATTACTCTTAACTTAGTGGTAATTGCTCTTAATTTAGTGGTAATTGCTCTTAATTTAGTGGTAATTGCTAAGACTCTGTGAGTAACCTATGAGCAACCCTTAGTCACGTATTTCATAATCGGTAGGCTGATCCGTTTTTAAAATCAACTTGCGATGTAAAACTCGTTTTAGTTGCTCGCGTACGAGATCTCGTAACTCGGCCGTCGGAATAACATCATTTTCTCTAAGACAATTCTCGTACGAGTCTCTATCTTTACAATAAAACAAACACACCCATTTGAGTTGTTCTCTAAATCTTTCAATACGCTATTATATTTTTGCGAAAGAATCCAACAGCTGTGTTGTACGTGTCTACCGCTAAAAGCGAGGTTGGTAATCATACATTTATTATTCTCGTCGTATTTTTTATAATGCAACTGTTTATTAGCGCTGCAATCGTCTATAATAAACAACGTTTCTTCCGTTTTGAAAGCATCGCTATAAATTTGTATAGCCCTATTCAGCGATATGTCGTTTAAATCGTTAACGTGTACGTTATCGTCGTTTAGAACCCATTTTCTATTTTTGTACGTATCGTTGTAGAAGATGGTGGGGCATAATATAACGATATTTTTAAAATATTTAAAATATTCATTTTCTAATAAATTTAAAACAAATTCAGTTTTTCCGCATCCCGTTTGGCCGCAAATTAACGCGGCGTGTGGATATTTAGGTAACATTTTCTTTTTACTATAAAGCGTTTTTTAAATATCACGCCTTAATAATCTACCGATCCAAAACGTGAGTTTATAATATTTAGTTGCGCGTCCATGATAATAAAAGTATACATGTTTAGTTCGCCCGCATTTTCAGCTTCTTTTTCAATTTGAATAGTAATTCCTTCGCTCAAGTTTTGTACTCGTCTTCCGCTTCCGTGTAATTTATTATCGGTACTCGTTCTTAAATCTAAAAATAAACCATATCGATTTAGAAAATAACTCGCTGGTTTGACGTTACTCAAATTTAACGCTTGTACGACTTGTATAGCGTGTTGTTGTTTCGAATCACCGAAATATTTTGAAATCTCTTCCCAATGTTGATACCTTTGCATTCCGTGCGCGTAGAGTTGATTGGGAACGCCTTCGATCGTGATCGAAACTTTGTTTATTTTCGGATTATAAAACTTGTTGCTTTCTTTCGCGGTGGGTTCTCTAAATAAAAACAATATTCCTTTCATACTTTTTGCCGGGGTATTTAAATTAATATTCCACATCGTGTCGCTTTTGTTGCACGGAGTCACGCTTTGTCTTAGTACGCGATCAAACAATATACTCAACCGAGAGGTATATTGATTTTTAATCGTTCGAGCGAGTTCCGGCATATGAACGACCTCAAATTCTAAAGAAATTCCGCTTATGATATATTTCGCGGAATCGTCGGTGGTTTTAATCACGTTAGAAAATTTATTAAACACGAGTTCGTAAGTCAATCGATCTCCGATGCCCGACTGATAGTAAGGTTGATGATCGGTCAACAATTCAAAATCGAGAGGAATGTAATACCTATTTTTATACGCGTCCGCGATAGCTTTATCTTTTCCTCCGTTACCACTTGTATTTTTATCGCTAGCGTCTATTCTTAATTTAGTCACGTTTGCATCTTCGATTCCTTGATAAGCTAAATTTTCGCGTTGATCTTTGGTTAACCATTCGTCCTTGTAACAATTGAACACATCCGCGTCGTCTAATGAAAATATTTCATTTCCTTCCATTTTAATAATTATATGTTTTACGATGGCTCTACCAATGTTCTGCACCAACGTTCTATTTTCATCGCTCGAGCTAACGAGTTCTATGTTGAAAGCTAATCGCGATGTATTTGGAACGATGACGTCGTTCATTCCTAAATTTGGAAAACGAACCGTCAACAATTGATTTTCGGTAATGGTACTCGGATTGTTTGTAATGACGACTTTTTGACGCAATCCTTTTACACCTCGTGGTTCTCTTATTCTCCTGTATGGGTCCAACACATCTCCGTACGTATTACTAGCCATATTTATAACATATAAACATAATAATTTTTTTATCTTTTTAAAAAGAAACTATATTTGCAAACTATATTTACAAACACGTGATTTTGACAACATATTGTTACGTATGGACTGGCTAAACAGCCAGTCACACACGGCAGAAGGAAAATGAACAATATAACGGCTAGTAATTCAAAAGAACCATGGAACGAGAAGAACAAAACCAGCAATTATCACACAAAGAACCATGGATTAATATTCAAATAAACTTAACATCATAATTTATTTATAAACAAACACTACATTCAAAGAACACGTTATAACTACTAGAAACATCTTTACATAAATAAAGAGAACTTACATAAATGGCAAACGAAGTTACAACCGGTTATAAAGTAAAAGGTGCTCTGCCGGCTGAACACGGGTGACGGCTGGGCTATGTCTAACGGTGACCAACAACGATATTGACAACATCAACAGCAGGGTAGCAAGGACGACGACCTCCATCATCAACCAGTTCCGGGAGTCCCAGCACTCACTGTACGCCACAGTCGGAGGCGCCAACTCGACATCCCTCAGCCAAGCGATAGAAACAAAAAACACTACCCGGCCGCACCCATGATCCTGCCCACAGAGAACTCAACACTGGGTTTACGTACCCATTTATACACGGCCGATTTGGTTAAATGAGCAAACATAATACTTCGTACAGCCTGTCCACAACATACTAAAGAACACACAAACATAAAGAAACATATGGGGAATACAATCACCAGGATCATTGAAATTCCCAAGCTCTGGGCCAGGAGGAAATAAAAGTGTTAAAAATCCTCGACTGTAACAATATTTTAATTCCTTTTAAAAAATACAAACTTGTAATTTTTTTGGAATAATTTTTATAAAAAAAGTAATAAAATAAACTATATTTGCAAACTATAATAATTTTTTATCTTTTTAAAAATAAAATGGTGTCTATAGCGATGATGATCGGTGGCGCTGTAATTAACGCGTTAGCATTTACCGGATCGAATTTTTTATTTAGTAATTTACGTGGCGACGACGCTGAGCAAGAACGTAAAAGGCACGATTTAGCGTTAGAGCAACTTTCGAAAGCTAGAGATGAATTTAGCAAAAAGCGTTTAAATATATAGATTATTTAAACGAAAAAATACAAAAAGAATCGAACGCCGAAAGAACATTTAATAATATCGATGATGCGATGAATGAATATTCTCGAGTTAGTGGCGAACGAGTAAATTTACCTCTTGATTTATATGATGAACCTCAACTATCCGACTACTACGTTCCTAGCGAAGATCAAAAAACGCGAGAAATTGTATTTATAATACTAGGAATGAGTATTGTAGGTTACGCGAGTTATAAATTATTGAAAAAAGATAAAAAGTAATTATAAAATGGCGGAAGGAGGAAACCCATATATAGAGATGGATCCGTTTTTAAAAGAAAATCCAGATGAAGAAGAAGATAATGATGGATATATAGATGATAACAACTTGGGTGATATTCCAATAGAACAAGAAACTTCTTTTAGTGTACCGACTTTATCTCAAGAAAATAGATTACGTAAAAATATAGTCGATGATTTTTATACGAGTATAGGTTTTTTAAACTCTATAAAAGACTATACTAGATTCAAGTATAAACTAAATGAAAATAAAGTGGGTTTACTTTTTTTTATAAAAGGCAATACAGAAATACGATTAACTAATTTAAAAACGGGTGGATTTTTAAAATTAGGTTCGATCAAAGGTTTAACTGGAAGTGATTTAACAGCTTTCGGCCCCAAACATAAATCTATTTCTAATATTATAGGTGCAACAGACGTAGTAATAAAAGAACTAGATGGAACAATTAGCCGTCATAAGTTAAAAAATCCAGAGGCTCTAGCAAATCCAGATTTTTAGTAAATTCAGATGGCGCGTTTGGTCGTAGAAAATTACCATCTATACCTCAACAACGCGTAGAAAAATCAATACAAGTTCAAGAAGCTATCGAAATGGCTCTTTCGAGAGATCAAAACACTCAAACAGAATTAAATATAGAGTGGCGAGAAATAGAATCGCTCAATAATATTATGTCTACGAGTCGAGGTGAACAATTAAATCTTTTAAGTAAATTAAAAACACTAAACCAAAGAATTTATGATATGAAAGAAGTAATTAGCGACGCTGAAGAAAGAGAGATTGATAAAAAATCAATAAAAAAGTATCGTCAAGAATTGCGAGAACTAGTAGACGATAAACAAATTCTCGTAGAGCAAATTGATGCTCATGATTACGTTCTTCGTGGTCAAATCAAAAGAATTAAAGAAACAGCTCAAAAAATGTTAGAAAGGGATATTACGTTAGGAGATAAAATTAAAACTTTATTTAGAGAACAGGGTATAACGATAGTCAGTATATTAACGGCTTTTAGTATGACCATCGCTTTTATCGTTGAAGCGATTACCAGCGTCGTAAATTCAGTTATACCAAAACCTACGCCCACACCACCAGAACCAACGCCTACACCACCGGAACCTAGTAAAGGCGGTGTAAAAGAGTGGATAGAAAAAACATTTAAAAATTTAGCGAATGTATTATCTAAACTAGGTGCGAAAGCTTTAGCCGCTTTACCGGCTATTATAGGATCGGTTGTAAGTTGGTTATTTAAAACAGCTTCCAACGTGATTACGTGGGCGGCTGAACATTTATGGCTAGCGCTAAGTGGAGTTGGAGTATTAGTTTTAGCCTATACGCAGAAAATGCTAAAATAACAATTCGTAAATCATAATACCGAGCGTGGTTAAAACGGTGAAACCAACAACCAAAGAATTTTTTTCTTCTCGATGACCATCTTCTTTTACCGTAGATTCTAACTCGTGGTCTTCTTTTACCGTAGATTCTAACTCGTGGTCTTCTTTTATCGTAGATTCTAACACGTGGTCTTCTTTTATCGTAGTTTCTAAAGAGTCTTGCGAGTGTGCTATAGAAAGATATTCTGAATCGTCTTGTACGTGTTTAGCAGTTTGAGGTAGTTGCGTTTGTTCTAGCGGTAGAATAGGAGGAACAACGGGCGTTGAATTCGTATTTAAATTTGAACCTAAAGATAAAGATAAACCACTCGTCGCTATTAATAAATTATTATTGTATCCGACGTATGTTCCTATTCGTAAATTCATATCGCTCGGCATCATGTATAAATTTTCTCCGATGGCAAAATTTAATTGCGAACGAGCGTATTGTAAAACATCTTGATATCGTTGAATACTAGTTTGTAAATCAACCGGAGAGTCAATTTCTGATTCGGTTATATTTATAAATTCACGTTGCGCGTCTAAACCGGTACCACCCGCTAAAAATGAGCTTTTTGCTTGCGCTTGAGCTCCTAAAATCGCGTAAACGTACGTTCTTATAGAATCGTTAATTCGTTGCGTACCAACGTCCGTAAAACCTACAGACACGCCGATTATAAATTTTGACCAAGCTGTTTTTACGCTATTAGATTGTAAAATGTAACTTACTCTTATAGTGTGTTCTTTTCGATTATGCACTCCATCGTCAAAAGCCATTCTTTTTTCACCCACTGGCCTGGGATCGTTTAGAGAAATAAGGCCAGTGGCGGGATTTAAAATAGAATTGTCGTAGTTGTGACCGGGCACGGGTTCGTATCCTCTTCTTCCGATTTGATGCCAATAATAAGCGGTACCTAGTCCATCGCTGTACGCATCAACTCGTTGTTTCCAATTAGTGTTTTGCGAAAGGTGAAATTCTTTACACAAGTTTTTATACGCGCTTATATTGATATTGTTATCGAGCGCGTTAAAATAATTTTGAAAAGATGTGGGGCAACTCATTTCTTTGAGTAACCGTCTAATTTGATAATAGACGTGAAATCTAAAAAAACTACGAATTATCACGTTCGAATGGTTCAAATGATAATAACTCACGCCGCATCTCGTCGTAGCGCAATACGTCGCAAAATTTATTTGATTTTGATAAAAAATTAGCGGATTATGATGATAATCATCAACAACTTTATCACCGACTACTTTAGGTAACTTGTAGTTGCTGAAAACATTGTTAAAACGAACGTTAAAAAACTCGTTCTTGTTTATGTAAATATTTATACTCGTTAAATCTCCATCGTTAAAATCGAGAGGCGCTTTAAAATTTCCGGATGCTGGATATGAATACTTATAATTACTCTTGAATGTTAATGGAAACGTCATTTATTATTATTTACTATTATAAATTCTAAATAATAAAATGTACCATACATTTGAAATCGAAATTGGTAGAGAAGGTGGATCGATTAAATTGGATAACGTTATCGATAATCGGCGAGACAATCTCTCGATTATATTACACAGCGTAAACATTTGGGTGGGATATTACAACGTGCGTAAAAAAGAAAGAATAATCGTTCGTACGCAGGGTGAGACAGATGATGTTGTAACGTTTATCGAGCCCGGGCTTTACAACATCAACGAAATTACCGATGTTATAACGAAAGATAATCCTTGGATCACGTTTGCAATCGATAAAAAGACGGGCGTCTTTTTGCTAAAAATAACTCAATCAAACAAGTCTATTAAATTTACTAGCGGGTTGTCTAATTTGCTGGGGTTTCACAACGAATTTCTAACCGTGGGAGAATACGGCAACAAAATCGACGTACAACTTTTTAAAATTTTATACATTCATTGCGATCAAATTTCTACGACCGACAATTATTTCAACGGTAAACCTTGCACTATTTTAAACGCTTTTCCTTTGCAAGACGCGTCGTTCGGCGAAAGCATGTACATGGAATATACAAATCCGTTGATGAAAAAATTACGAGTCGGCACTTTTAACGAGTTGACTTTTAGAGTTAGAGATAGCAAAAGCAGAGATATACATAATCACGGTTTCCCCATTATTTTAAATATAGAAATACTATAAATATGGCGAGCATTTACGGACCTAGTCGAACGAGCGGTGGTGATGTTGGTGTAGCCTCTAAAGACGAAATTGCACGAACATCGTCTAGCGAACATCATGGATATTTAAACAGAGATGAAATTTTACAAAGAACAATTCTCATCGAAAAATATAACGTTATACTCGGATGGCACGCTACGTTTAAACAACCTTTTTTCATGTTTAACGTTTCACCTACATACTGCAGTATTTTTACGCAATTTATAAAAACTAATAGTTTTGCTACGCACGCAGTAACGCGTGATTATGCACCCAACATTTATTACATTCCTTCGCCGGAACGAAATGAAAAATTTCATTTTATCGATAATGAAACGCAGCATCTCAAGTACGAAATGTGTTTCAAAATGCGCGGCGTTCAAAAAGTTTTTGTAGAGGCGACTTTTTTGGCTCATTAAATTCAAAAATCTGTTTTAATATTAAAATTAAAAGTTTACCGTTAAATTAATATTTATATGTTATAAATATGGCGAGTATTTACGGACCCAGTCGTACGAGCGAAACTAGCGTAAACGCCGCACCAGAAAGTGTGCATACAAAAACTGGCCACCTTAATCCAAGTGAACTTTTAAAGACCGGCGTTTTTTATTATGATTTCAATTTTGAATTATTTTGGTATACAGATGCAATAAGAATTTATATATTTGAACACGTAATGTTTTATTCATTCTTTGCTAAAGTGAATATAGGTGAAAATAATTCTTATTCTATAGTGAAACACAATTAGATGGTGATGCGGAGAAAATTATTAATTTTCCCCCAAACTTTAATTTTACGAGTGAACCGCGGTATTTAGAATGTGTATTATGCTGCGTTATAAATACAGGCGGCCGTGATATCAAACAATATGTAAATATAAATTTTGTTGGCTCTTTAAACGATGGAATCTGTTACGAGATCGAAGTTAAAAATATTACATTAGATTAAAATCTTTACTATTAATAAACAATGATCAATCCTATAGAATCGACGAATGTACTTTATCCACATTTAACGAATGACTCTGACGCGGAGCGTGCTAAATCAATTCGATTACAAAAAATCGATGATATTCAAAAAGAATTACGAATCGAAATAAACGAGCGTGAAGCCGTATATAAAAAATATAATAAAATCATCAACGCTTGTAACGTTGTAGAAACAATAGCTGAATTGGGTTGTATGGGAGCAGGAGCCATCGGAATAGCTAGTATCGCCACGGTCATATCGTCACCCGTGGGATACGCTTTAGAAGGTTTAGCTTTGGGGTTGGGTGGAGGAGCGTTCGCTCTCAGATACGCGAAAAATAAATTGTATAAAAAAGCTAAAAAACACGATAAAATACGAATTTTAGCATTGAGTAAACTCAACACGATCGAAAACCACGTTAGTAAAGCTATCGAAGACGGTTACATCAGTCAAGAAGAATTTGTACTCGTATGCGAAGAGCGAGATAAATATTATAAAATGAAAGAAAAAATCCGTAATGTACTCGTTTCAACAACTTTACCAGTTAAAACGGAGGTTGAAACAGCCGATGCAAATGTAGAAAAAAAAATTCTTATAGAAAAACTTATGAGTTTAAAGTGAGCGTAAATAAAAATTATTATAATGTAGCGGAGCGTGATGATCAAAAACTCGCTTCGCGAAGACCCCCACCGTATAATTACAATTTATAATTTTCTTTCCAACAATTCTTTCATCACTAAATTATAATTTCGTCTAGCTTTTCCTCTCGCTACATTTAATATCTTTGCACATTTCGTACACAAACCTGCCTTTGCTTTTGTGCCCTTTTTACATCTACAACACGGAATGGGTATGCTCTGACCTCGCCGAATACGCCATCGATGCATCGGACAATAGACAACATCGCGCACACTAGTTCTACAACACTTGATGTTTTTACCAACTAAAAGCCATTCGCACAAAATCATCGCTCTCTCCATGTTGTGTTTATTATTAAACTAGATAATAACGATTCGTTATTTCAATTTTTTAGCAGAGCTAGACCACCACCAGTAGTATGTTAGGTGGGCGTCCCGGATCACTTTTCTCGAGCTTTCAATGTGCTCAAATATCTCAAGAAAATTACTTTTCTTATTAAAATTACTTTTCTTATTAAAATTACTTTTCTTACACAATCTTTTTAACGAAAAGTACTTTAAAAAAAAAATCTATCTTCTCTAACAAAAGTACTTTTCGTTAAAAGTACTTTTGTATTCATACAAAAATGTGTTTTTTATTACTAAAAGTATTTTTTTATTAATATCATTTTAGTATAAAATGATATTTTATAGAAGTGGTCCGGGACGCCCACCTAACATACTACTCAGGGTTACACCACTAAACCTCCGTATGGATGGGTGCACCCCACTAAATAAACTCCCATAGAAACCAATCAATTAAAAACACTCGGTTATATTCTCATCCCAAAGTCATGCAGGGGACGACTTCGTAACAAGTGACTTTGTCAGGGGCGATTGACTTGTTTCCCAAATAAACCAGGATTGAATTACAGGTCAAGGCTTGCACCAACAATTCAGGCTATACAAATGGGCTAGTTCATGCCATGTACATGATTGTACATGTTTGCATGATCGAACACACTGTGAAACCTTAACGTCGTTGCTATACAGTGTGTCTCAAAAAAATTGACCTCTCTTGGATGAGTACTGATAACTCTGTCAAAAATTATCAGATTTGGACGTTTGATGTCTCATTTTAAAGTGGAAAGGTGTATCTTTCAAACCATACCTACATTATCTATGCTGGTTACTCATTCTACGTCTGGCATTCCGTTAAATTTTGTTTGCATTTTTTTTTAGACACACTGTATAGTCTATGGTGTTCTAAAAAGGACACAGGCACGTTGCAAGAAGAGTGTTGTCGTGTCATTTCATTTCATTTCATTCATTGATTTCACAGGTACAAAAACAAATAAACACAAATTTACATTAAATTAACAGAAACATAAACAAAGGTAGCACCCCTGTAGGATTACAAAAAAGTAAACTAAATTACTGTCGAGTTGATCTCCTGATGCTACCACTTATTAAGAATTAAGTAAACAAATATTGAATCACACAAAGAACGATAAACAGCATGGCTTTAGGCACACTTTGAGATACAAAAACAATACTAAAACTAGAGGTATTGAGTTTGTAAAAAACAAACTCAGGGTGTTCGAGTGTGCATCATATGTGATGACGTCATCACCTAAAGTTGTTAAAAAACAAGATTTAGTTAAGAAGATATGAGCTTTCATAATATATAATTAAAATAACATATAATGTGCTATACTGAATACACTAACTTCCGGTTCAGTCATCCCATATAATTTTAAATTCTTCCAACCGTAAGTTCCGGTTCAATCATTTGACGTCATTCAGACTTCACAAAATCTTTCCTCATAATTGGGGTGTCAATTGTGCCAAATTTGGTATTTTCTTGAGATAGCAAAAAGTGACTTTTTTAAGAGCGATGACGTCACCAAATATATTTTTGAAAAGAGCAGATCCCACTTAACATATATACCCAAAATGTTATTTCGAATACCCTTTCAGATTTGCGTCAATTTATAAAGAACGTGAACTTCCAGTTTGGACCGGAAGTAAGATTCAATAAGGTCATGTCTTTGTATCAAATGTCAAGTCCTCCATGTTCTGTATGATTGTGAAGGAATCAAGATATTATCTATTGTGGTTCACGAGATATAAAATATATTGTTTTAATTATAATTAATTACGTAATAATTCATTAGATGACCTCACCATGACGTCACAACGTTACCTGGAACTGTATGTTAAGGTCTAACTATTTGTTAAGCTGTAAGGTTCTTTGAACTCCGCAACTATGTTTTGACTGTACAAATACATTTACAGATTATTATACAGTCCATTTTCGTAGTTTACAGAGCGCCTACGTTCGTACAGACAAGGTATAACAATGAAATGTTACATGGTGAACATATATTTATGAGCAATCGAATAGCCAATAAGAACAATGTAAATTTGTTACGATGGAAATTTATCCAATCACGATGCGCAGAAAAAGGCACGTGATCCTCAAACACATCCTGGGCACATTGCCCACACAGCCACCATCAGCACCACTCGGTCTCACAGCTGTGAATAGAAAGTCTAAAAGTATAACAATAATAAACTGACTGGTGTAAAAATAGGTCAAGAAGGATTGTACACTATGAGCTAGCATTAATTATCTGGAAACATCAACACTAAACTATCGATAACTGTCCATAATGACACAATTATTCTTCTTCATGATCATGACAAAATATCATTAATAGTTTGGTTCAATTTCTGAGATGGGGCGTTGTGATCTGTGATGATGTCATGAAACATTTTTTAGAAAAATTAATAGTCACTTTATGAATGAAGAAAAAACTTACTTTACAAACACCACAATAATACGTAAATGTTTAGGCCTTAATCTTTTTATTTATTTATTTATTTATTTTTGCTGTTTTTAGCTATATATCAAAGACTAAAAATAGAATAAACATCATTTGATTATTGCATAAATTAAAATAAAAAAAACTGCACTAACCATTTAGAAATTTGCTAACCGGCTAACCAAAACCAATATTTAAAAATAAATACCCAACAATTTTGGAAAAAGTTACTAACCATTTTGTTGTTCTACACGCTTTTTCTGCCACATTGGTTATTCAACAATCATTGTTGGAAGTTAATTTGACTGCATCAATCGCGAAAAGATGCAAAACATCATATTTCACGTTGTGAAACATTATGAATCGTTATGAAACTAAGAACACACCCAGAGATGTCATGATCAAGGGAATGGTGTACCACGACTTACCCAAACGTAGATTCAAGCCGAATAAGACGAAGCCGAAACCGAAGAGCTAACCTTACCTGGTGCTCTTACGAAAGTACCCTCCAATAGCAACCTATGGTACTGTGCGTGACGAGTAAGGCGGTGTAGCTTCTGCTCTCCCTCATTTTAAAATTGTTGGCGTCTTTTTGAAACAAATATTGCCACTGCTGTTAATAGTCAACTTGGAAATATACATCTTACCATGTCTGACAACGACCCAACAAAGAAAGCAACTCGCAGCCGTCGAAAACCGAGCTCAAAAAAAGATCCCCTGAGCCCGAGTGACAGCGAACAAGATGGCGGCTGTGTTGCATCATGCTCGTGCTGTGGCAAGCTATCAACCATTGACGACAAGCTCAACAAGATCCTGACATCCATCAGCAACATAGAGACACGACTGAGCTCTTTAGAGCTAAAGTATCACCAAGTCCATCAACAGGTGTCCACAAATACCACAGACATTGCTGACCTGAAAACATCTGTGACGTTCGTCCAAGAAACCCATGACGCCATTAAATCACAGATCAACAAAAAAACTGAATACAACCTAAGCATCATCAGGAAAATAGAAGACAAGGTCGATGACATCCAGAATCGAAATCGCCGTAACAACATTGTTATCCAGGGGGTGCCTGAAGGATCTGAGGCCAAATCGGGATCCTGTGAGGACTTCGTCCACGAGCTGCTGACCAGTCACATGAAGCTCGAGGGTGTCGACGACATTGAGATTGACCGTGCACACCGCACGGGACCACCGCCCGGTGCTGGCCAAGCTGCAACACTCAGCTCACCACGTCCCAGACCAATCCACTGCCGGCTTCTCAAATATAATGATCGTCAGTACATCTTGAAGAATGCTGCAAAACACCTCAAGAATAATAAGTTCAAGAGCAAGAATATCTTCATAACAGACGATGTCACACCTAAAGTCAGGGCCCAACGTAAGGAGCTGCGGGAAATCCATCTACGACGCATTCAAGGGGAAGAGCGGGTCCACTTCGCCTACATACCTTGGTCAGTTCCAGCCTTGATCAGGTACAAGATCCGCGATGGCCCGTTCAGATCTTATCGTCTTGAGGGAGACGACTGAGTTGACGTTGCATCACAGTATATATCTGCTTTTTAATCTATATCAATCCAACCATGTTCTTTGTTCGGTGTTTTATTATGTTTGTTCCTGTGTGCCAGTGTGAGACAAGCCGACACAACAAGTTTATTCTGCTTGCTCTGGTGAGTCTTTTAATTAATTGGTGCTTGATATGTGTATTTTAGTCTGACGAATTAACCTACAAAAAATGGCATGAATTCTAATATAGATCCAGATATAAATTTTGACATTCCCGACAAAAATTGCAATTATTATGATCAGAATGAATTCCTTGATAATTTTATTACGAACACCGATATTAAATTGTTGCATTTCAATGCTCGTAGTTTACGAAAAAACATATCAAGCATTATTCAGTATATTGATCTATTACAAAAAAGTTTTGCGGTCATTGGAATATCTGAAACCTGGTTAAACGATATGCACGACCCTCTAATACAAATTCCAAACTACACTATTGAGGGAACCTGTAGACAAAGCAAGAGGGGTGGAGGGGTTGCACTTTATATACAAGATGATTTGGTGTATAAAATTCGCAATGATTTATCAAGTAACAATCCTGATATTGAATCATGTTTTATTGAACTTATTAATACAGGTAAAGCGAATATTATCATTGGAATTGTCTATAAACCCCCCTGTGTATTATGTAATAACTTTACGGAATCTTTTAATACAATTTTATCACTTATATCTAATGAAAAAAAAAAAGCTATATTATGGGAGACTATAACATCAACCTACTAGAGTATGATACTGATAATAGTGTGCAAAATATTATGAATACTGTTTTATCTCAATCATTTTATCCGACTATTGATAAACCAACAAGGATTACTGCTGAAAGCGCAACTCTCATTGATAATATTCTAACCAATGATCTTGCGAATCATTCCACAGGTGTTTTGATGACTGACATTACAGACCATCTTCCTGTATTCTTAGTTATCAACAATTTCAAAGAAAGTCCCCGAGCCGATAGAAAATTCAAAAGGCGTAATTTTAATGTTAGTAATGTTGAAAACTTCATTCATGATCTAAATGTGATTGATTGGGATTTTATAACATCTACCAACGATTTACATTGTATGTACGACACTTTCCTATTACATGTCCAACAACTTTATGACAACAACTTTCCGTTGCAAGATGTCAAATGTCGTTTTGATAAATATAAATCCCCGTGGCTATCTGATGGTATCTATAATTCTATTAGACGTAAAAATCATTTATACAGAAAATATTTGAGAAACCCAACTGTGAATAATAAATCTATTTATACTCTGTATAAAAACAAACTCAATTCTGTAATTAAAACAGCAAAGACAAACTATCAATTTACTAAATTTAACGAAGGGTACCTGGAAAGTTATAAATTCTTTACTTAACAAGCGCAAGCAAAACAAAAACACCCTCTACTTCTTTCAAGGTGGTAACGAAATTAACGATAACAAGGAAATTGCTGAAGCATTTAATAGCTACTTTGTTAACATCGGCAGTAGCCTCTCCAGTGAGCTTCCGTTATGTAACACCTCCTTTGATTCATTTCTAAACAACAAATGTCCAAATTCACTCTTTTTTATACCTATTACTCAGGAAGAGGTCGTGGATTGTATTAACAAAATTCCTTCTGGGAAGGCACCTGGATTTGATGGTTTAAGTTCTTTTGTCATTAAACAGGCAAGGTATTCACTAGCTAAGCCTTTGGCTGACATCTTTAATAAGTGTTTGACAGCTGGAGTATTTCCCGATAGTCTAAAATAGCCCAGGTAACACCGATATATAAAAAAGGTTGTAAGCATGAATTTACTTACTACAGACCCATATCAGTCTTGTCTACATTTTCAAAACTATTTGAAAAACTTATCTATAAAAGATTAATATATTTTATTGATGAGCATAATATTATTTCTGAGTCACAATTTGGATTTAGACATAATCGCTCAACTGAATTGGCGATATCGTATGTTATTAGTAAATTATGTAATGCGATTGATCATAATAATTTCTCCATAGGCATCTTTTTGGACTTATCAAAAGCTTTTGATACTGTAAATCATGACATTCTAATCAGTAAATTAGAACATTACGGTGTGCGAGGAACAGCCCTGGACCTACTGAAAAATTATCTGTGTAACAGAAAGCAGTATGTATCATTTCACTCTGTAAATTCTACCAGACGTGTCATTACTTGTGGGGTACCCCAGGGTTCAGTGCTGGGACCTCTACTATTCATTCTTTATATTAATGATATATGTAATACCTCAGACACCATAACATTTTGTTTATTTGCTGATGATACAAGTTTATTGTATACTCACAATAATATGGATGAAGCTATTCATAATCTCAATATGGAACTAAGAAAGCTCAGTACATGGCTTTTAGCAAACAAATTATGTATTAATGTCCTCAAATCAAACTATATGATTTTTTGTGCCAACCAATTCAAGTACACACAATCTGTTCCTTTGATTTTGAATAATGAAAGGCTAAGTCAGGTTAAAATAACTAAATTCCTGGGTGTAACCATTGATGAAAACCTTACTTGGAAAAATCATATTGATGAATTAGCAACAAATATATCAAAGAATATTGGCATAATTAATCGTTTAAAATATTACCTCCCAAATAGGATTTTATTAACATTGTATAATTCACTCGTTTTACCATATTTAAATTACTCAATCTTGATTTGGGGCAGTTTACATCTAAATGTAACAAATTACTTATTTTACAAAAATGAGCAATTCGTGTAATTTCGAATGCCGGTTACCGTGATCATTCTGCTCCGTTATTGCTGCTAATTTAAATCTATTACAATGTAGTGACTTGTACCACCTTAATCTGGGAAAATTCATGTATAAATGTATCCATAACTTACTCCCTCCTTGTTTGAATTCCTGTTTTACTTTAACATCGAACATTCATGCATATAATACTCGAAGTAGCGCTAGGGGAAATTTTTTCGTCCAATTCAACAGAACGTCAATGTCTAAAAATAGTGTTGTTCATCGAGGCATTTCATACTGGAATAGTTTAGACGATTCTCTTAAATCATTACCCTCTCTATCTGTCTTTGTGAAAACTTAAGAGCTCAGTTCCTAGACTCGTATTCATAAATTAAGGTGTAATTTGTAAAATATTTATCTGGCCTTGTCTCACACTTATCTTGTCTTGTTTATTTGTCCTCTGTCCATGTTACGGTACCTTTGTTGTTCTTTGTCTGTCCATAGGTTAGGGCACAAAAGCGTTTCGCTTAACCTTATTCCTAAGTGTTGTCATTAATTTGTTGCTTACTATTAAATCACTGTGTACATAATATTTATCAATTAATTTATTAATGTATTACTTATGTAATTTTCTACATGATTGTGCATATTATAATGAATGACAGCATTGAAATAAATGTTACAGAAATGAAAATGAAATAAATGAAATGAAATGCTGGAGTAACGCACATCATCATCACGATGAGATAATTGAGGTCATGAATGCCAAAAACGATCTGTTAGAATTCACTCTTAGATTTAGAACAAGCGTTAACAATTCCAAAACTGTGTACAAACTGCTACGATGTGTTATATTCTAATTAGATAATGCAATGTAAAGTGAATGTAAACACCTCTCTGTGTGTGACATACTGCAATGTACAGTGAATGTAAACACCTCTCTGTGTGTGACAGAACTTCAAGGCCGTTTCACACACGAAGTAGGTTGTGCATAACGAAATATGGTACTTATGGTACTGAATAGTTGTTCACTTAAACTTCCGTTTTCGACTGGAAGGAGAGGTCAAATTGGGGTCATGTCTGTGTACGAAATGTGACATAGTTCAAGGTCTTTGAGATGATGCAAAGATTGTGAAAATATCTTCTGTAGTTCATGAGATATGACTTTTTGAAATTTTCAACGTCCGGTTTCGACCGGAAGGAAACGTCGGATTGGGGTCACGTCTGTGTACGAAGTATCACATAATTAAAGATCTATAACATGGTGCAAAGATTGTGAAAATATTGTTTGTGGTTCATGAGATATGATTTTTTGAAAATATTAAACTTTGATTTAGTGTAATTCGATATCTGATGACCTAACTATGACGTCACAACTTAAGGTACAAATACATGTTAAGGTCTAACTATGTGTTAAGTTTTAAGGTTCTGTGAACTCCGCAATTATGTTTTTGGCTCTGGATATGTCTCAGGAAGAAGAAGGAGAAGAAAAAGCAAAAAAAAACCGAACAATAACAAGAGGTGTTGGCGCTATAGCTCGAACACCTAATAAAAATATAAAAACTTAATACTACACAGTTTGAGTTAGGGCATCTCCTAGGCCAGGGACTAATAAATGTTTTCTAAGTGAATTAATAAATAAAGATAAACCATAAATAACTGTGTCTTTAACATCTGCTGGTAGCACCTCCCATAACCTTGGGTATCTATTAAAAAGAGAATGATGAGCAGCATTGGACCTTGCCATTTGATGAGAAAACTTAACAACTTCAGTGTGTCTACGGTTAACAGTGATTAGATCAATAGGAATGTCAAATTTATTATATAAACATTTAATAGCAAACACAATTGAAAGGAAATGAATTCTATCATTTAAAAAGGGAAGACCCAACTTGACACACCTGTCGGAATATTCAATTTCATTATCAGAATTAATTAAAGCCCTTCTCGGCAGGCTTAAACAAAAACGGGTGAAACGTCTTTGTACCTTCTCAAGCGTTTCTTGCTGGGTAGTAAGGACAGGGCACCAGACAGGGGCTGCATACTCAAGTATGGGTCTGCTAATTGAGCGATGAAGTGAAATTTAAAAAAAGGTGAAATAATGATCATCAATATATATGTAGATATATCTAAAAATCATAAAATCCATACAAACATCATCGGTTCCGTTATTATGGACAAAAACAATGAAAATGAAACAGCCCTATAACTCCCTAACGAAATGAAGTTCAGACTTGTAACATGGTACAAAAATGTATTATGATAGGTAGATGCACCTAAAATTCATAAAAAGTCCATCAGTTCCTTTCTAATGGGCTAAAACAATGGAAACCTAAAAGCACTCTAACTCACTGACGTTCAGAGTTGTAACTTGGCACAATAATCGACTGGATTTATTATGAGCATTTAGTAAGGAACATTTGTGGTCCAGTGGTTAATGCGTCTGACTGCTAATTAAAATGTGATGAGTTAGAGATCCGTTGTGAACATGACCACACTAATTTTATTGCCTTTCTTTATTTAATTTTTTCCGTTCACGGCTCTCATCTGCGGCAAGTAATACCTTTCGAAAAGCTATTTTTATTAAACTTACTGACTTACAGACATGGCACAATAATCGACTGAATTTACTAAACAACATACACGTCATGGAAGCTCAGTGCTCTAGTGATGAAATCTTCAGACAGTTAATCGTAATGTCCTTAGTTGGAGATCCGCCATGAACATGACCGTAACAATTTGATTATGATTATGATTATGATTATGATTATGATTTCCTCCTCTCAGTCGGCATACCACAACCACTCAAAACAGATTATTTATATGGTGTTACCGCAAAATCTTACAATATCTATTCCCACCATGCATAGCCTTAAGTCATATTTGACACCCTATAGTAATTGGATACCATGCTTTATATTTGCCATGCACATTATAATACAATAATATTGTATTAAAGGGGCAGTATCATCACGATCAGAGTAAACCTTCAACAGGGCATGGAATCGATGTCCAAGCTTAAGATGAACACAGTGACTGAAAATTACTGCTTCATGAATGCAGCAGCAACGTTAATATGACCTTATCATGTGGGGAATTATTTTCAGTCACTGAGTTAATTTATTAACAAGCACTTTGATTCCATGTCCTGTTGATCGATACTGCCCCTGTAAGTTTAAAATTGGGAGGCCTTTTTCCTTCAAATAAACACAAACTTGGACACATATTTTTTTCAAATCCTGGCATATACTCTGACAAGGACTCGATCGCCTCCTTAGCTCCCCCTCTCCCGCCTCCTGATCTGATCCCCAATTTTTAAAAATGCATCTTTATTGTTTTTCCCCCACAGCTTCTTGGCCGGTTCGGCACCATCGAGGAACCCGGGAAGTTATGCTTGTTCATCGCCGCCGAGGCAACGTTTTGCACGGGCAACGATTTTCTCTTCACCGGAGGGGCGGAACTTGACTACGGGTGCAAGTCGCAGCTGAAGGAACGGTCCAACATCTACGAGTAATCCAACCTCATCCCCAGGGCTGTATCCACTGCGCCCTCTCCATGGCATTTGAGGACTTCAATATCCAAAAATATTGGATATGCAACTTAGCCTAGTCTAATACCGTTACTAAGAATAGCGTGTACTGCCAGCAGAGGAGAGGCTGGGACTAGGCCATCCAACATTATAATTTCGGTAAAATCACTAACCCAAACATTTGATGTGTTAAAATAAAATCCATAATAATACAATATTGTTGTAGCCGTCGTCAAGAGACTGATGACGGCGAGAGCAAACTAGTCGAAAAGTTGAGAACAACCAACCGGCTCTTCTCAGAGCCATCACTTCTTCCAAGAAGAGATTAATACATATAAGAAACTTTAAACTAACCCTCTAATAGTTAAAATATAAACATCCTAGCGGGTTAATAAGTCCTGCGGGATGTTGCTTTGCAGGATAAACGTGTCCGGTTGACGAGCTTACGTATGCCATAAGTGTTCATCACCGTATATGGGCGTTACTCCCAACATGCCACTTAAAAATTAATACATGGTGTATCCTAAAGAACTTAACAATATCTACATCCACCGTGCAAAGCCTCAAACCCTACAATAATACAATACTCCCTGTGGGATTATATAGGCCCCTAGGCCTGGGCAAAGCCTTGGCCTGGCTGGGCTTCTCAAAGGCTTGGCTGTATCATGACTTTGGCCCTCCTCCCTTAGAGAGTTACAGGCAAAGTCTGGGCCTGGCCGGGCTTCTCAAAGGCTTGGCTGTACCATGACTTTGGCCCTACTCCCTTAGAGAGTCACAGGCAAAGCCTGGGCCTGGCCGGGCTTCTCAAAGGCTTGGCTGTACCATGACTTTGGCCCTACTCCCTTAGAGAGTCACAGGCAAAGCCTGGGCCTGGCCGGGCTTCTCAAAGGCTGGACTGTACCATGACTTTGGCCCTCCTCCCTTGGAGAGTCACAGGCAAAGCCTGGGCCTGGCCGGGCTTCTCAAAGGCTTGGCTGTACCATGACTTTGGCCCTCCTTCCTAAAATGAGAGCGCGTCAGACAGAATAATTATTTTAGAATAATACATAGGTCTACCTTACCAGCTACGCATTAATTAGTAAGCTTAAGGATAATAACTCGGCAATTTTGTAATAAGGTACTGAATTATTAATGTTGTGCCTTCCCGGCCCCTCTAAAAGTGACAAACAACAACAACAACAACAACAAAGGAACATTAGACAAAACCAATTATTACAAGAACCCCTGGGCTTAAGCAGAAAAAAAACTGCTTACCAGAAATGTTTGTTACAGATTTTCTTGTTTACCAGCCAAAACTTGCACATGCAATGAGTGTACTTTAGCTAGTAGTCTGTTTCCTCTGTTTCCTCTTTTCTTTTTAGCTAATTCTGAAATATTATTTGGACCCATCACTTCTACGGCAAACTACAACACAAAAATTCAGCTATCCCTAACGTTAATGTATGCTTAAATAGTCTGTGACCAATGATTACATAATCCATTTTTTTTAAACAAGGCCTTAAGAATATTTGGCCATTATAATGTGAAAGAAACACCATAAAGCTTAATATAGGTCTCGACAAACAGAACAGAAAGAACAAGTTGATATATAACAAAAGCAGGCTTTCTCATAATTAGCTTGATTATACAAGCTTGATTATATTAGCTCTCCCATTAATGTACCCAGCTTTCCTCCCTGTTGTACCCCTCTCTCATTTCCCTGTAACCTTTCTAATTGTCTACTCTCTGCCTTCCCTTTTCGTACGATATATGTGTTTTTAATTTCTCCTTAAGTTTTATTATAGAGCAATCTATATGTATACTTATTTATAACTTTTTATGGTATTTTTAACAATGTAAATTTGACTGTTTTCAGCCCACAGGCTGCTTTGTCAGATTTTAATAAAAACAACAGTAATTAAATTCGTCCCTAATTTTAAGTTTTCCCGCCCATTAGTACATTCAGCAGGAAGAGACCTACCATTGTATCTAATCCACATGCATGTATTCCTTATAGATTTGGAGATAGAGCATGCATTCAAATGACGAATGCTATAACTGGCTATTTTTGTAATTTGGCAAAGTGACCAATACCGCATTGGTCACTATGCCAACTTAATTCGAGATTGGTCACTATGGCAAGTTAGGGACGAATTATAAAGTTGTAATTAACAAACGTAGTTACGTAAAGCCACAAACGGTCTCCTCTCGACAAGCTTGCTTTTATGGAGACTTCCACCACTTAATCATCTTTGTTCTGTCATTCATATGATTTTAATTGTTTTTGTGAATTTATTAAGTTTATATAAACTGAACTGACGTAGGCCTACTCCCTTCAGGCGATGGCTCCAACCAACCTTCTAGGATGGTTTTAACGGCGTCGTTTTAGCCACACAAGAGCGACTACAGCAACCACGCTTAGAGCGTTCAGTCCGCCCATCAGGATGAAAGCCAACGTGTAACTGCCGAGTGTGTCATATTTCAAACCTGGCACGGGAAACGAACACACAACCTGATAATTAATATCACTGTAATAGAAAACTTCAGAGTCGCTGGTGGCAGCAGGGAGGGGGAAGGAAGGGTTGGGGCAAAAGTGCGCCACCAACGCAGCTACTTGTCTTATTCGCAAACGCCGACACGCGTGGTGAACATCGTGGTTTATAAATACGCATATTAAGACGACGGGTACATTGACTGTGTGTAAGCACGTATGCTAGTGTGCATCAGTAACATTCTCTCGCGCGCTGCAAACGTATACGTGCACATACGTGTATTATAACGGCTTGGCGACAACATTTTCTGAATCATTTACGTTAGAAATGTCAAAATATTGGCAAGGGTCAACGGACAGATTTCCGTAAAACTCTCTTGAAAGGTAAATCAACAATTATTTATTCAGATTAAAGGGAAAAAAGTCAGAGGGGCAACGGTAAAATTTTACGGAATCTTCTGGTCGTTGACACTTTTTGGTTGGAATTCAGGGGTGTCATTTCATGAGTTTCTGTAAAAAAAATTACATTAAAATTTTCAGTTTTACAAAATATTTTGAAAAATATGAGAGTTGTGTTTTTCATTGTGATTATTTTTGGTTAATTAAATTATGATAAAAGGTATGAAAATGTAATTATTAAACCGTTTCACAATTTTTTTGCCCTGTCATATTAATGGTAGGGCCTACAATGCGCGTCAAGCCTCAGATCACGTGAGACCCTTCCTCCCCCACCCCCAGGTGGCGGCATACCATTGATCTCCATTACAGTCAATAAAATGAGTTCAATGCAGCATACTAACCGGTCATTTTAGCATTGTTTATGGTTATTCTGAGCGTGCGCACAATTTCGAGAACCATGCAAAAGTAACGGTAAGTATGCCACCAACTAGCGTGTTGAAAAGTTTCCCATTGTAATCATTTTCACTGTAGGCCTGATCATAGACTGTTCCCCTATTTTATCCTACATTCTAAAAAGCGTGTTTAGCAATTAAACATTTGTAACCAGTTTAAACAACTGATCTCTATAGTATAGTTAGTATAGAGATCAGTGGTTTAAACATGTCAAATTCCTAAACACTAGGAAAGTTGGTATTTAATTTCTGAACGGAACGCATTAATTGCTAAATACAAGTATTTTAATGCTAAGCTTACGTGATACTTGTTTAAACGTTTTGTCGCAACCCATACTGCGCTGATTGGCATCATGTAACAAGTTACAGACGCCATCTTTGATCTTTCGTTTTCAGAATATAAATATCACGAGAACCCGCTAGCACCACACTCACTGGCCATAAAGTATTGCAACGATTGAAATTCACACCAAAGTTCAGTTTGGAGAACTTTGTGGTTACAATATTTATTTTATTTAGACTTGAAGACTTAAACCTTTTGAAATTGCCTTTGTTTTGAAGTCAATGTTCTTTGTTACTGTTCTTGCTATGTAATCAGGCGCGGATCCAGGAACAAGTTTGAACAGGGAGCACACTCAACACGGGACAAATGCGAGCGCATGAAGCCCTTACAGCGTGGGGTCCGGGGGTTCGCTTATGGGGTCCCAGAAAAATTTTCAATTCTGGATGCTCTGCAGTGAATTGCAATCTGATAGGCTGATTTCTGGCCAGTTTCACCTGACTTTTTTTTGTAAAAGCTAAAGTTTCATGAGAATATATATATGGAGAATATATATATATATATATATATATATATATATATATAGTAAAATATATATATATAGCCCTATCATTATTTTAGCCTTTATTATTTTTAGCCATTATTTTAAGCAATGTCATGACTACAACAATTTAAGTTTCTCCCTCCCCGATTTTTGGCATTTAATTTGCAGTTTTGACTTCAGTTTTAATTTATCCGAAATTTTTCTGGGTTTTAATTCAGTCCAGTCCAGTTTAAATTTTTTAAGAAAAGCGGGCTTGATTTCATACTGTTCTCTTGCTCCTGTGTTAAAACCATCAGCAGATTAGCTGCAAGACCATCGTACTTCGCAGGCCTATGCGTACTGGCGTAGAACTCCGACAGTAAATTGACATCGGCGATTGTAATTTCCACACGGTACCCCGACCCTTCTTCAGACGAAACGGAACAATTTATAGACGTGGAGCAATCGGGTCAAGAACCAGACTAGCTTGCTTTGCACCCGATCACAGATTTACCGATTGCAAACGAAATGTAACCTTTTAAAAAAACCATA
>CM055817.1:54352210-54357210 GCA_029582265.1 Zoroaster sp. YZ-2022
TTTTCTGGTGCGCTGTAATGGGGCATAGTGTTCACCTACCTGGTGCTGGCCGGCGGTCTAGCGCACCGAACTCAAGTTCTGGTGTTGCCAGCAGCAGGATGTGAGGTTCGAGCCCCGGTCGTGACACTTGTGTCACTGAGAAGGTACTTAACCATATACTTCGTCCTTCGGATGGGACGTAAAGCCGTAGGTCCCGTGTGTTGTGTAATGCACGTAAAAGAATGCCTGAGCACCACTTAGTTGGTGGATACGTGCTATTTATATAATCGTATTATTATTATTATTATTATTATTATTATTATTATTATTATTATTATTATTATTAATTATTATTATTATTATTATTATTATTATTATTATTATTATTTATTATTATTATTATTAATGATTATTATTATTATATTATTATTATTATTATTATCATTATTATTATCATTATTATTATCATTATTATTATTATTATTATTATTATTATCATTATTATTATTATTATTATTATTATTATTATTATTATTATTATTTTTTTATTTTTTTTTTTATTTTTTTTTTTTTTTTCCATTCCTTTGGAGTCATACAACTCCATTTATTTCAATCAAAACAAAACACAGTTTATAACAATAGGTGAGTTAGAACAAAACAAGTACATACGTAAATATTAAATAAGGAGACAATTTGTAAGTTAAATATAAACAGTAAAAGATCAGAAACTAAAATAAGCAAGACTTATAATCAAAAGGTGAATATAAGTTTGTCTTTATAATAACAAACACAATTTTTGCATAAATCAGGTTAAGCATCTATACCCAATCTGTTATTTTCCATAGAATGAATTTCTTCAGGTTTCTTTTATACACTTTAAGTATATCAATATGAGCACTCAATCTTTTTTGCCACTTCACAACGAACATTCAGATAATTTTATGCAATTTACCAATTAAAAGTAAACCATATTGTTCGTAATGTTAATGCAAAGGATTCATTACTGTCGAATATATAAAATGAGATGTTCCTTAGTATTTTTAACAATGTTTTCTACAAAGAGCCAGCGTCATAACATTCCTCGATTCGATAAAAGATGTTCGATGGTTCAAGTAGACCTGTTGCAGAGTAGGCAAACATTATTGCTGTAATTCTAATCTATAAGTTTGTTTTGGTGGGAAGAATTTGTAACTTTAAACCTGAGTTCCTCTCTTCAGCTTCCATAAGGACAACGTCCATTTTCCAATATTGATATCAGGGTCAGTTATGTGAAAATAATTAATCAATATTGGACTACAGCAGGAGCTTAGTTGGTTAGTAATCAAATAACTGTAGATAGTTTTACATTCATATCCAGAAATCTCTTATTGATGTCTCCTTTCTTATCTTTGAAAGTGAGATTGTTCAGAAAGTGGTTTGCTGGGCCCTCGGTTTTCAATGTAATCATTGTTAATGTTTCTTTCCAAACTGGCATATCCTTCCTGCATTTAAAGGTAAAATGTTACATCCATTTGCTAGTGTCTGATGAGACAAATTACCATGTTTAAGAACATCTAACTTTTTAAAGCCCAGGCCTTAAATTTGCTGTCAATTCTTTCCATTGTCCTTGTGTAACAGTACCATTTTTCCAAAGGGAAGCTCGTGGTTTCATTAACACAAGAAAAACTTTATTGTAATTAATTCCAGATTTCTTGAAGGCAAAATTAATTCCTTATATAAAACTTGTTATTTGGACTAATAGCATTAGGATTATCTATATTACAACCAAGTTCATTCTTTCCACTACGATACCATAAACAGTAATCAAAGAGTGTCTCCATTTCCTGGATGTAGTATGGTATTTCTTCAACACATTTAGTTTTAAAGTCTGTAATTTAAGCGGAATATCAACAATTCAATACCTCCCTTCTATGGGCCCAGTAATCGTCTTTCTTTTATTTTATCTGGTTTACCATCCCAGAAGAAAGACCATGATACTCTCCATTTCATTAACATAATTATTGGGCGTGAATGATTGAACCGTGGTAAGATAAACTTGCACCAATGAAACTGTTGAAAATAACAGCTTTTCCTTTCATAGTTAAAATCCTCCCTTCCATTTCTCAAGAACAGCTTTCATTTTGCTTATTCTCGGTTCCCAATTTCTTTTGTGTTGTCGTGATTCCCAAAGAAGATCCAATTTTTAAGTGATCGTTGTCCATGAAACCCCGTTTATCTTGTCTATCCTTCCACTTACCAATCCAAAGCCCCGATTTGTGTATATTAATTCTAGAACGATCCTTTGCTATAAATTTTTACAATTTTTCAAGAATACTAAATCGTTATTATCAGAAATAAAAATAGTAGCGTCATCAGCGTGTTGAATCAGTTTCAAGGAGCAATCAGTATAGGAAGGAAATGCCTTTCATATTATTTCTTATAGATTTCCTAAACCTTCTGCAAAATAGCATATAAAAGTGGTGACGGGGCATCCTTGCCTAATACCTCGAGTCAGCGAAAGGTTCAGAATGAAATTATTAACTAGAACTGTACTGTTAGGATTACTGTAAAATTTTCAATTAATCAAAATTTTAGGAATTCCCATAGCCCCCATTATGTCAAACATATATTTTATTCAACAATTCTATCAAAAGGCCTTTTCCTGGTCAATACTGATAAGAGCAGCTTGTTCTTCTTCATTATTAACGTAATAAATAACATCTCTGAGTAGCATTAAATTATCCATGTGAATATTTCTGTCTTTCACACCACAGGATTGATCATTTCCTATAATAAACGGCATAATTACTCTTTAAACGATTGGTAATAACACGGAGATAATTTTATAATCCAACATTAAGAAGGCTAATGGGCCTCAATTTTTTCAAGATCACTTCTTTCCCCTCTATTCTTAAAAATAAGACGAATCAAGGCAGTGATTCATAGTAGTTGGAGAGAAAAGGTCTTATTACATTCATTGATAATTTCTAAAAATCGTCTTTATAGGCGCGCCAAAAAAAGGTATAAAACTCAATGGATTAAACCATCTAAACCTAATTGATTTACAAGTATTCATTTGATTGATGGCTTGAAAAACTACGTTTTCTGTAATGAAACTTTCTAAGTCTTCAATTTCATCATCAGGTAAATTTACTTGTTTAATAATTGTGTTCAATATATCTTCAACAGCTTCACTGTCCAATATTCTCCAGCTGAATACAAATTTTGGTAAAACAATTAACATATTTACACATGGAAGTAGCGTCAGTGTAAATTGTACCATTCTCATCTTTTAAATTATGATATAATATGTCGTTGAATCTCTGCTTTTCCGTCCAAGGAAGAGTTTACTTGGTTTTTCTTCTGCCATTTTATTATGTGCATTCTGTTTCTAGATTCGTCAAAATCTTTCATCACATAATTTTTAATTTGTTCTCAACTTCAAAGATAGCGTTGGGGTCGGGGGTAGGTTTATTCATAAGATTTCTAGAGGTTTTTCTAGAAGATGACATTTATGTTTTCTTTTGTGTCACTTCCGAATCGTAGTACTAATAATCTCTTTTAAATTCATTTTACCACATCCCACCAACTGAGAATGCTGTCAAAATGGTACTTTTTTGATTTTAATAATCCCAGAAAATTTGTCTGATCTTTGCATTGATCATCTTTCCAAAATATTATTATTACAAAACCATCTACCTGGTCCCCGTGTGACTTCTTGTTTTTGAAGTCTAAAACTAAGAAACACAGTGATCAGATAAACCTACAGAACTGACAAGCTTCAGGTACATGATAAATAACCCAGTTGCTTGTGACAAAGGAATAATCAATCCTACTGCTTCTTTTGGAACCCTTATGATAAAATATATAACCCTGCTCATCTGGATACCAAAGTTCTCCAAACATCATTCATATCTTTTTCTAAAAATAAGGTTATTTAATTCAGGAATACTATTATCATTACCATCAATGTCAAGTTGACAATTAAAGTCACCATTAACTATCCAGTTATGATCCTCCATATAAAAAGTTGGCCAACAGTTTAACAAACTTTTTCTAGGATACATAAAATTAAGAGCATATATAGACACAACACCGATATTTGTCCTTTCCGAAAGATCCACTTTTAACTAAACGCCCCTCTCTTGTCATTATCTTTGTTAGTGAGTTTAATTCGCTTTTTATTTGATGCTAGAATAGCTACTCCTCTCCCGAGAAATTTTCACCATGGTTGAAAAAATCTCTCTCACTGTTGTTTCCAATAATCTTTCATCTTCTAGGAGTACCATATGGAGTTTCTTGTAAACAAATGATATCATGTTTTTCCCGATTTAAAGATTAAAAGAAATTCTCTTTTTTGATTTGTTACGAGAGCCCATTGACGTTTAAAGTAGTTATTCTAAGCATCATACAAAAACAAAATTAAAAGAATGGCAATCGCATAGTAAGGACAGAAAAATCTCACTCTATTCTTGTTCTCCCCGTCATATTTTTCTTTCCTCTGCCACCTCCTCCTTCCTTTGTGACTGATGTATGGTACCACCCTGTCTGCTTGTTATATTCTGAAGGCCGGTTACCCTTCTTCCTGAAGTGTTGTATCCCTTGACGGCATTGTATATAGTACAAGTTCAAAGGAATCTTGTGAGTCCATAATGTCTTCGTCTGTACTTGGTACTTCTCCGTTATCAGTTTTGCTTGTCTCAAGTTTTTCCTTGGCGGCTTCTTTTCCCACCTTTAACTGCATTTGCCCAGTTTCTTGGTAGTTGTCTCGGGTTGGGAGCTCATCTGATCTCGAGGACGGGCCTGCTCTATCACTAGTGTCGAGATGACTCTTTTCTTTTTTCCTCACCGGTGTGCCTCTATCTTTCTCTCCTTTCGCTTTGATGTGAGTTGTTGACTTCTTTAGATTCTGTTGACTTTTGCGGACCTTTTTATCTTGTTCTTCCTCTCTTCCGTCTTCATTTTTCTCCTTTTACCCTTCATCATCATTCATCTCCTTCTCTTTTGAAGGGACACGAGCTGTAACCTCTTGCAGATCATCT
>CM055817.1:54359710-54453579 GCA_029582265.1 Zoroaster sp. YZ-2022
CTTTTTGGAGTAGAAGCATACGTTTGATTACAAAAATAGGGCGGATTACAACCCGGGCTAATTCAGCGTGTATTGTTTCTTTATATAACACACATTCTGGGCGAGTTAAGCAAGATGGTTCTCACATATTTAAAACAATCGGACATGATTGTTTTGTTATAACAATGAGTTTTAGGCATATATACATTCAATTGCTACACTTCAGCTCATGAAAATCGAGAAAAACTATACAAAACAAACAATACTTACTACTGGTTTACATCATTACAGAGACCTTGTGCTGTGTCACAAATACTGTGAAGAGGAGCACATGCACATGTGGCTCCCTCTACATGTTGTGGACAAACAACGTCAATGTAGTAAGACTAGAGCGCCCTCATATCGGATAAGTTGGAGAAGCTTCAAATGTAAATGATGGCGACTAGCTTGGTATTCCCAACCTGTCCATGATGACGAAATATTAACAGATTACAAATATGTGATGTAAAGCTGGTTAAGGTTTAATTTATGAATATTTGGTCCATGAAACATTTAATATTTTCGTAATAAATTCATGCCAGACTGATCAGGGAAAAATATAGGGACCACACCCAACTTGGAAGTATGTTTTATAGGCTTGCTGAGGAAATAACTGGCTGGCAAAAGCTGCAATATTAAACTTGAAAGAGGTTACACATTTGGTTAAAACTACGTATATGACTATGTTTTTCTCATTGGCGGAACCAGGGGGGCAAGTGTGTCACCCACCCTTTTTTATCGCCGTGTACAATGTAAACGTAACATTTACGTTATATGTGCCCCTTTACCCACTACAGAGTGTGCCTCCATGTTGGCCGTGCCTTTCAATTCCGAGACCCAAGATCCTCACCTGCTTCACTTTCTATGAATCAAGATATTTATTAAACAACCAACCTGGGAAAGTTCGTGTCTCTATCAAGATGAAAGAACTTCAGACGAAATAATTTCTCATGTATGATTGATACGTATACCAACTTACACAAAAGTAAGTCCAGTCAATAAATTCATTTCATGTACTTTTTACTAAATATAAGCAGACAACAAACATTATATGGGATGTTTGATACGGTTAACACTATATATACACTATTACTAAATAAGTTTATATGTAAAACTGTAAGGCATTGATTATATTAAATACCATGCTTTTAAACACAGACAAAATTGTGTGTGCGTTTCACCCTATGATTCAGTGCACACGGGCAAACAAATCATGCACTAAATTGGAAACTGACCCCATTTATAGCCCAAGAGTGAGATGTAGATGTATGCTGGTTGGTTTGTGGATACTGCCCTCACTGGTATGCTGATGGCTGGTCTGAGCAATGCCTTCTATCTAATGACATGCCGTAAATGATGTGGTCCAATACGGACTGAGTCCATTCTAAAAAATAAAAAAATGGGGGGAGATAAAACAATCAATGTTAGTTTCTAAATTAAACTATTACTATTACAAACTAGAAGATTCAAAAATAAGTCGATGTGATGAGTAAATTGGTTGAAGGAGACATAAATATTCCCTCACTGTATGGAGGGGAATCAAAGTGTTTGGCATAACAGATGGAATACTATAAACTCAACTGTTTGAAACTATCTGACCATATAAAAGCGCGCAGACAGGACACCTGGTAAATAATAATAGCTGAGTTTAGGCTTCACGTAGTAGTAATTGCTAACTCACTATAATTCTGTATCATTGAAGAAGAAAAAACATTTAGCTCCTCTATATAAATACTGGTGTGAGTTCCGAGACCGCCATATGTGCGTCCGACGGAGACAAAGTAGTGGCTGATCCCAGAGTGTAAATCAGCGAATCCGGAGCCAGGCGAGCGCTAAGTGGAGCCAGTACTAGTTATTGACCAATGTCTATCTACCATCATCCAACTCAGAGTGGTAGCGTGGGGATGGTGGAGTGGTTCTGGTTCTCAGTGCTGGAGTTGGTTGGGTCACCAGTCGATGTTTCTTCAGGCTTGTGTTTTGAAGAGATCAAAATGGAAAAGAATAAACAATGTAAATTAGAATAAATTACCATATATTAACTTTGAGGGACATATATTACTGTCTTAATATAAAATAAATGTATTGCTCAGCTCTTAATAAAATCCAACTATCACCCCTTTGTCTACGCTTTAATCCAAAAGAATCAAGTCAATGAACTGTCTTCTTTTTTGTTAATTAGTCATCTCGTGTCTCTCGTTTTATGACTAACGTTTGCTTTACAAAATGGTAAACCAAATATACAAATTGGAAATTGAGACACCTATATCGTGGTTAAATAGTTCTAAACTATTTCTAGAGAGTTTCAGAACTAGTGTTTCAATAAAGGAAACACATAATTATGTCAAGTGTCTTAAACGTACTGAAGTTACTTTAGTACTGTTACCTCCATCGGTTGCCTGACTGGCTCAGTGGGAGTAATCCAAAATGATGTGATGGCGCTCTAAATTAGCGGCACTCTCAGTACTCCCACAGCAACAATGTACAACAGATGGTGGACTGTTATCAACCTTGAAAAAAAGCAATTATATGACAACGGAATACCCTCTTGCATAGTCACCATGTTCAACCAGCAGTCATAGGCTGCTCACCGTTCTGAGTGTTTTTCTTTTTTACTAATCACATTCTAATGTGCAGCTTTGTTTAGCACATTGTGCCCAAATATATGGTTGTTTGCTTCGTATCATCGTGTTGCACACATTTATTGAGAGATCAGTATGCACAGCAAGATAGTAATGGAAAACCAACAATGACAGAAGTTAAACTTGCACAGCTAAAACAATAAAACTTATACAATGAAACATTTTAGAGTGTCAATTAATTAAAATAATGATTTTTTTTTTTACTCCAGTAGTAATCTCGAGGATATACACATATTGGCCAAATGTCTGTTGCAAGTAGAGTCTTCAAGACACCCAATGAAACAGAGAGTGTGTACAGTGATATCACTTGCAAGCAAAGCTTCTTGATTTGGCCTCCGTGCAGAGACCAGCGCCGTTGCAGGCTACCACGGTTATTATGATGTATCGACTGCCTTCATGTAACGTCAGATTGGTGCGGTGTGTTCTATCTCACTCCCAGCAATCTTAAGATAATTGTAATGTAGACACATTCAACTGAAATCGATTGATTTCACTTTAAAACCCATGGATGACATTTGTCATGACGGGCTATCTTAGCTACCATTAATAATAATGTTGTATATGATTGTGAAAATATTAGAGAAACACTTCATAAGACATCCTCCCCACCCAATTCAATAAATGTCCATATTAACGTCTTTACCGGATCTCGTGACCCTACATATCAAAAGTATTAAAAAGTTTAAAGGGTATCATACCAAACATTTAACCAACAAACTTTTTATGGCTTGAACTGTGTTTCTTAATGTTTCACAATAGAATCAATCATATATGGTCACTATTCTTCATATATAATAGCAGAAACAGAAAAGTTTAAAACAAATTTAATCAGAAAATAAATGTTCAGTCTGGTGTCGTTATTATATTTCGTCCTTTATCCTATAGTTAACCTTAAAAAGGTATTTACCTTTATTGTTAATTGGCATACTGATATCTCCATTGCGGTGTGTGGCGACTGATTATGTACTGATATTTTATGCCGCTCTTCGGGTCGTTGAACTCCAAGAAAACCGAATCAGATCATGCAAAGAACCTAAAGAGATAATTAACAACAAAGCGAACTTGGGTAAGAATTTGAATGTAAATTAATGTGCTATGAGAAATATTGTTTGAAGGTGGATTCGAACCAACCACAGATGTTTAAATAAACAGCTGAGTCATATTTTGGCAAACAAAAAATTCTGGATTTAAATAAGATAAACGATATTTATATGAAAATAATTGCATATGTTAAAAACAAGTTTTCCGCTAATGACACAAAAATTGGTATTCACCTTGAGTGTTTTTAACAGCTATCCCCACTGTTTCATCAACGGTAGGTCCTTCAACCACATCAGGCGGGCTGAGACCACACGGAAATCCATTAGAAGCAGCTCTGTACCTCCACATACCAAGCCGGTTGTATGCACGCACAGTAATGTAGATATCTGTACTGTGTTGTAACTGGTCTGATTCTGAAAAGGAATATTAGAGCTTCCTCTGACACAGCTCAATGCTGTGGCAGAGGGAAGAATGTTAAGAGCCTCCGTGTAGTACCAAAGCACGCCATTCATAGTGTGAGAGCCGGGGAGTGAGGGTCGTGAAGTCCACCAATGAGCTGAAAGCTGGATCCCGGATTGAACAGAAACAATACAAAGTAATTTGATGGTTATAGCAATTCATTATGGGACCATACATGTACTCTCTGATTCTTCGATAATACACAGTAATTCCTTGTGTACAATCAAGCACATAGAGCAGACGCACATCAACACGACAACAAAACTGCACCAAACTGTTCCAAAACTACACCAGAAACTGCCACTCAACCACAGCGTGCATGCAGTCAGTGTAGTTGGTTTTCCATTTGAATAACAAACCGTTGTATACCTGCAAGTCCCAGCTCTACATGTACATGTGTAGACCCCATGTTTATGTACATAAAACAGCAAAACAAAGTTTTTTCTTCATGTCCAGTAGGGCCTTCATTCTGGTGATCCCCATTGTGTTGACAAATTTATGTTGTTAAAATAAAATGGTTACAAGAATACGAATGTCTGTAGATGCATTTACCTTAAAAGCTGGATTTGTGGCAAGTGTTATTTGAATGAAAAGAAATAGCTTGGCGGAATGGTGGAAGGAAGAGATATTAGGCCCTGGTCAGATAATAGGCCCTAAATTTCCCTGCTTTTTTTTTAAGCACCACACATTTGTAAATTGACTGTTTCATATGTCGTCCCTAATTTGCCATATGATGACCAATCCCGATTTAGTTAAGTTCATAGTGACCAATGGGTATTGGTCACTGTTGCCAAATTACTGAAAATAGCCAGTTAGAGCATCTGTCATTTGAAGATGCATGCTCTATCTCCAAAAACTATAAGGAATACATGCACGTGGATTAGAAGCAATATGGGTCTCTTCCTGAATGTACTAATGGGCGGGAAAATTTAAAATTGAAAAAAAATCAGTCGGATCATCGCTGAATGACAAACTTTACAATGTGTTCCCCATGTTATTGCCACCCGGATCCGCCCCAGTATCATCAGGACACAAAAAAGGAGTTGTTACATTTGTACACATTATGGTGCAGTATACATTACTCTGTAAAACAAAGACGTTTGTGGTGCAGTTTTGGTGTAGTATGAATTCACTGACAGCTTAATCGTGGTACATTTGGTGTAGTCACATTTTTATGAAGGAGTTGTGCATGTTTAGTGTACACCTAAATATGCACCAATAGTGTACCACATTGAGCTGGTGTACACCACAACGGGGTGAGGGTATATTTCTGCTTACCCTCACGTCTTGGTTTCCTCATGATTTTGCACGTGAGAACTTCCAAAATCATATCTGTTTTGGCTCGGGATGTTCTAGATTAGTCTGAGCTTTCGCAGCAAGGTTTAAAAAGCAGAACCGTTCCCCTCGTAGTTCCTGGAGGTGGTATACAGTTGAGGATGGAGTAATTGGTCCACTGGTGTTGGTCTGATACTCCCTGGGATTATCCTCATGCTGTTGTTTAATGCGATATCAACAATTTTGTATGGCTGAAGGTTGTTGTGCAATGGTGGGGCGCAGTATTCATGACAGTGTATGATAAAGCTAGCACAGAGATCCAGAGGATTTGAGAAGTTGGAATCTAGCCAACTGGTGCCAGCATAGGCGACGGATGTTGGGGGTCAGTAGGTAATGATGCTGGCACGTCACTCATCATCTTCACTCCTCGCTGCAACCATGAAATTCAGTTCCATGAGACCATGTGTTCATACAGTAGGGTAGCCAGGGTAAAACAATTACATTGAGAGAATTGAATATGAAGTATTGACTCTGGCCAAATAAAATCAATAAGTGTGGTAGGTCTTTTGAGATGGTTCGGAAATAGGTTTCCTTTCTGAGTTCATTCAAGTGTTTGTGTTGAGCAACTTGGCTGCCACCAAGTTTTCATTGTGTTGGTCATTCTTGGATCTGTGCAGAAACAAGTTGAGTATGACCACTTCTTGAGTTTGGTACCATCCAAGTTTCATCATTCAGTCTAAACGCATGCATCAGCTACATCTTTATCTGATCGTACTTCATCAGGTCATGTAACAGATGCAGGCATGGGCTATTTGGTGCATCAGTGTGGCTGTCATCCAATGTGACGAGTAGAAGACGCACCAAGAAATGGCGCTGATCCTCGGCAGGTTGTTTTGCAGTCACAGCACTGCATCTGGATCTCATCCTCAAACATGAACTTTTTAATGTTAATTGCCATCCACCTTGCTCTGCCACCTTTCTGTAGTCAACTTGGGGCTAGTAGCTTGGTAGGGTCTTGCTTGGAGAAGATCATTAAGGTAATAAAAGCACTGTGATGGTCTGCTCCTCTTCTCCCAAAAACCAGTCTGTTCTGCTCTGGTCCTAGTTGTCAGCGTATTGAGGTTCTCCATGTCAATCCTTCTGACCAGATCTCCTTCACCTCTTGAACAAAGGGTTTTCAGTACTTCATATTGCCAAACAGTTGCCCCATACAGCAAAGAACCAGGAGTTCTAACACATAGGCGTGACGAGCAGGACAGGAAGAATACTTTTCTTCCAACTTCTTCTCTAGCATTGTGAATACCAGTGTTACTAGATGTAGTGTAGAATACCAATGCCACTAGCGAGTTTGTCAGTCTCATGTAAGGCTCAATAGATACTATAGTAACATGGTCTAACGTAAGGCAAAACACAAAGTCAAGTAACATTATATGCCTGTTATCGTCAGGGCCGACAATGTATTGTTGTTTAATGAACAGGTTTACCCACTTTGTATGGGGTTATGGGTCAACTTTCCTCTTGATCAATGACGGGTCGGACGGCTCGCCAGCCCTGGCGTACGAGCGGGATCATTGAATTATTTTCGTTCCTGTTTTCGTACAGTTAGGTTGGCTTCTTTTTCGCAGTCAACTGTAAGCATTATTTATTGCGCGATATGCTTAATAACAAGTATAAACGCATCACTTTGTTAATGGTCGATAATTTTGATGATTTGGTGAGAATCTTAAATCTGGAAGATTTAATGTACTGAGCTCGACATAATTACCTAATGTATTATTTAATATTGATTGAATATACTAATTGCTTTCAGTTTCCATCTGCGTCCAGTTATGAGTGCAATAAAATGGGCAATAAATGAGTGCAATAAACCAGGAGTCTCCAGTCTCTTTAATTAACTCAACAGCACAATGTCATATAACTCTTTTGTGTATTGTCATTTTGCGCTTAAAATCCTGAACTCATAAAAGTCACAAACATACTTGTATATATTTAGATTACAGAATTTTGCAATGGGAGATAAACAATTGATTAAATTTTGCCCTACACCGATTGTACATGTACAGCACTGCATGCTCAGTGCTTTCCTGGAGTTTCTGTGAAAAACTACAGGCGACTTAAGTGGGATTCGAACCCACGACCTCCGTTACATTAGTGCAGACGACTACCTCTCGACCACTGAGCTGCTCCGATGACGATTGGCTTATTAGAATCATAGCGGGTTCCAGACATATATAGATTGGTGAAATCTTGCAATGGGAGATAAACAATTGATTTAATTCTTTGCCCTACAATTATACTCTTCTGTATATATATTTGTTTTCTTTATCAATTTCGTATTTTTGTTTTATGTTCTCCATACTGACATGTGAAGCTACTAATGGTGGATAATTACTGTGCTGTATACAGACTTTGATCAGAGGATGCATGCAGATTGGATGTAAGACCCATTTGTCATGCTGTTGTAATTTTCGTTTGGCTAACTGTGACCATTGTATGCAGAATATGTATTTTCTGTACTAGTTTGTATGGCATCACGCTTAAAGCACTACATATACAATTCTCACAAAAAGAAAGTCCCCACCTGTATGTTTTAAAATATTTTTGAATTTTAGAGACTTATGGAGACATGAGACGATTTAGGCCTGATCGACACACATGTTGCAAGTACATGATTTGTGCGGATAACGTTGCGCATCAGGCACACAACTCGGTTGATTGTGGGGCACTGTTCATTTCTCATAACTTGTATTGCGGAATAAAAATAACGCCCCTGAACTCAAGAAAATGGGTTATCCTTTTGTCATCAGCTTATTTGTCTGTTACATATTGTCTTGGAGCACTTTAACCAAAGACCTCGCTTATTGGAATGTTCATTTGCCATGGTCATACAGGTGGGGACTTTCTTTTGAGGTGTTTAATGAACGCTAACCAAACTACACCAGATCAGATAATGTAGAGTGTTGCTTTGGGGTATGGCTACTTTTAAAAGAATCCTACACCAGAAGTGCTAAGAGTACGCACCAAAACGACACCAATTGGGGTGAATGTATGCCTGTGAATGTATGCCTACATGTGAATGGCTGATCAGGTTGATGTAGAGTTGCTTAACTGTGTCGTTCACCTCTGTAGACTTGGGTTCCAACTCACTCAGACCCAAGCCATGATGTGATTACGAAGATTTTTACTAGATTAAATGTATGGATTTTCCCACATCTATAACTGACAATTCGCCAACCTGTTTTCATTATCAACAAGATTATTAAATTACTTTACTTTAATTTGTCGTTGTTTTGTAGTTATAATCACTTTGGATTTGCCAAGCTTTTCAATGAATAATTTGTTTATAATTTGACCTAAGCTTAACTCACGTTGTTGCCTGAAGCTAATATCGCCACCGCCCGAACGACCACTTTCATACACACGACCCAGCAATGTAGAGATTCAATGTCTGTAACTCCATCAGAGGCCACCGAGTGCACAGATATCAGCGGCGTTACAGGCCGTAACGGTCACATAGTACGTCAAACCAGGCACAAGGTTCAGGTTTTAGCGATAATTTCTGGAAAACAGAAATGTACAATTAATCAATATTATATAGTACATTGGTTATGTTGGCAAACATACAGGTATGCTTTACTCTAGAATCAATATATATTAAACCCAGAAAGTTTTGAAATATAAGTCGTTAACGAGAAAAATAGTGAAATATATTAGTTTTATTCATCATTATGGTAAAGTAAGGATACTCTTTTCTAAATTTTAACCGGAAATTATTTCATGACTAATAATATTGTTTTATAGGTAAGCTACAGTATTCAGGCACATGTTGCTCAGGCACGACGTCACTACATCTTATGTTCCAGCTTCCAGGAATAGCCAATGAGGGCGCTGTGGGGACTATGAAACCTTCCCAGAATGTGCCCTTTACTGCAGCGGTCATCCTGGAAGTCCAGGTCCTGTGATTGGCTGATGCCAGTCCTGGATTTATCAAATACGTGGCTAAAGTAACTGAGGCTCTCTCAATGTCGGTAAATGCACCAAAATCCTTCAAAGTGATTAACCCAACATTGTTGATGGCCTCCGAAATAAACAATTAAATCTGTATCTGAGTTTTCATGTTTGTTTAGGGAAACAGACAGATACTGTAAGTACTGCCACCTTTGGTCTGAAATGAAGCGAGTGTCTCTCGTGGAAGCATCAGCGTCGTGAAGGTCAGTGACCCAGACTCTGAGTTATTCTAGTGAACGGCATAACGTCTGCATGACCCGGATGTGAAACCCACGGCCCACTCATAATACGCAATGCCACTTTCCTGTCCGAGAAAAACATTCTCCCAACTGCGACAATAAAAACATAAATTAAATTAACGAAGCTATAAAATCATGACTGTGTTATCATAGAGAGATGGGCTCTACAAGTCCTTTTTATGTGGAACAGTTGACAAACTAAAAACACGATGAGTTTTACTCAAAGGCTGGCCAGACAACTGCCTTTAATAACCCGGCACTTTGCTGAGACGAAGCTTGTAGACTTGATGAAAGTACTCCACATCCAAAGTGTAGACGTTACTAACACAAGGAGGTGTAATATCAATGTTGACTAATTCCTTGTGACATCGCTGTGGCAGACAGACCAACAAAGTCAGTGGCTATAGTTTGCGGGGAAACAGCAGCATCTTTATTAAAAACTCTGAATTTGTTTTTCTTCAATGTTGCTCTCAATGCATTAAGAATCAAACACGTCAGGTTGTCAATTGTCAGGAACATTGTGTGCCCATTTGCCTCTCTTCCCTTTCCATTTCGGCTCAACCCTTCTGCTTCATGTTGAATATCTCCCCGTCCCTCCTTTAGAAGATTAACAAGCTGCTCGAATTATCTCAGACAGTGTGTAATACTATTAAATAATATACCATTTTCTCCATCACTAACCTCCCAGAGCTATGCCTTTCCATTTCCCTTTCTTAATCCTTCATCTCAACTATTTCCATCTTCCATCACAACCTACCTCACACTACATCCTGTTTAGAACCATACTGTAGGCTGGGACAAACCCAACCCCAAATGTAGCCCAAAACCCTAACCATAATTTTGGGCATCAAGAGGTATAGATTTAGGAACAAAAATTGTTTGTCCTTTTAAGATTAATTAAACCACTTTTCCTCTATATAAATCCCCTCTTCCTATGCCTAAAGTAGTGTTCCAGCAACCACTAGGATAAACCTGCTGATTGTTCTCTTACCTCTGATGCAGTATAGTGCATGTCCATTCTGTAATCAGGTTGGAACAATAACATTGTTGGTGATTCCGATACGAGTGAATCTTCTTTCATATCGCCGCCGCCCGCATTGAGCCCGAAATATTTCAAAAACGGTTTCCATAAATCTGTACAAAACATGTCAGGGGATGAAGAACAATAATATTTTGGTAATTATAATTAATGTGCACTATATATCTGCTTTACCGATAAAGTATACTCATAGTATTTGATCCCGGAGGATGTCAAAGCGTCACGTTCCTCAACGTCAACAAAAGACCTCAGTGTATAACCAGCCCAGACGTGAACCTGACAGAAATCAAAAAGAGTAGGGACGTTATCGTTGATCACAGAAATTAAACCGCGCATAATATTAGCCGTATTATGCCTATGGAGTGCCATGGTTGAGCGGTTTAGTGCATCGGATTTATGTTCTGGATGGCTGAGTCGTCAGAATGTGGGTTCGAACCCAACCGCGACCGGGGTACTTGTGTCCTTGAGCTAGACACTTTACCATAATTGCTTCTCTCCAATGGAAAATTTGTGAGGGAGCAGATTGGTTGTTGTGTTTGACTAGGCCCATATGCTGAAATTGAGCTGTATACTCTAGGTCCAGATTAGGAATGACTATGAGTTTGAGGAGTAGGGGTATTAGCCGATGCGCCTTCAGCACCAGCTCTGGTGATATGTGCGCTATATAAGTAGTCTTTCTTTCTTTCTCTTCCACCAGAGGTAAAATTGTATAAATGTTTCTCCCAAAAGTATGTTATGTTACTATTTTACTTTTTTAATGTATGTGACCAATATGTGATCATGAGGCATTGTTTTGACTTCACTATAAATTGTTAATAAGCACAATATATTGTTATAAAACTACTTTTGTTGTATGCTCACTATTTGAATTAAAATATCAACTAAGAATAAAAATAGTTGCCGTAAGAGAATTTTTGAAAATGTGCAAATGTCATATGTTTTCTAAAAATAGAGTAAGAAATAGTATTGTAGATTATTGTTACCTTTCAATTGGATAATATTTCGATTATTTTGTAATCAGGTAATAACCAATGATATAGCTTCCTGTTAACCATTTGCCCTTTATACAAATCTGATATTTTTACTTGATATGTTTGATGTTTGTTCCAACCGATCCACACTGAGCCAGGAAAGTCGGTGGCTTGTATCTACGGACAACGCCATCGAAGCAGCTGACACAGAGGGCAGTGTTTGACTCCAAAGCTCATACTCCAATGTCACTTCGTCAAAGATGGATGCAAATACGACAGCGTTTTCCATACAAGAGATAAATCCAGAACATTGACAAACTCTTTATCTGAAGATTAAATTGGAAAACAACACATCAGACATGGATCATTTCCCTGTAGGTTGCATCACAGCTTCGGACTAGGCTCCTTAGAACAAAAGCTATCGACAATTATTTAGTGAGACCGCCAACCATAGGTCTAATGCATCGTTGGCACCAGTTTGGTATCCAGAAAGTTCGCGGGTCGAATCGCATCAATAAACGCTGTTCATTTACAAATATGACCAGGGTTAATCATGTGATTGCTCAGAGTAGCAGTTTGGGTTTTTCCCAAACCATTTTTTTTTTTTTTTAATTCTTAATTTTATTATTTATTATTTTTATTTTATTTTTTTATTTAAACCATCTTTAACGAAGGTAACCTATCCAGCACAGCTGATCATTTGGGGCTCCATATAATATAAAAAATATATCAATATTATACAAAATTGTTACAGGAGGTATATGATGAATTAATAATAAAAGTCTTAAAGGATAATTACATACAATAAAAACGAAAAGGAATAAATTGCATGACTGGACCTCTCGTCCCAGTCTACCATACTGATTAAAGACAGACCAAAAGGGAAGATTAAAATGGAGCAAAAAAATTATCTATCAATTGTATACCTGACATCTCGGGAAGGAAGACACAATAAAAATCAAGATATAATAATAAAAAATAATAAATATTACTAAACTCTGCCTTCATAAACGCCTGAATGAAGAATAAGAGTTTTAATGAGTGGGTGAAAGGGACACCCATTTAAAACGAAAGGGTTTCAACTAAAAACTGTTTTTAAAGATTTGCCATTTAGGTTTCTGGGGAATAACAGTTACCATGTGTAATTGCCTGAGTTGCTGGTCGATCGCCAGGCTGGATCGCTGTTCTTTTGGCAGAGACAGTCCGGAGCAACACCACGTGAGGCCTTAAATGCCTGCCAGGCGTTGGAAGTGAATGCGCTAGCAACTGTCATTGTATTGAGATTATTGAAAAGTAAGCGGTGGTGAAAATAAGTAGCTTAAGAACAATGAAGTGCTCCATTTTGAGCTTTGAATTTTGGACAAGAGTGGGTTTGCACCATACAGCAGAAGTCTGCGGGTAGAACCATGGCATTATATAATAAAAAAGCTGTTGCTGGTCAACAAATTTTGTTCTAAGGAGCAAAAGAATTGAAGAATCCAATTTATTGCAGACTTTTTTCGTTACGTTCAGAGAAATTTTAGTTTGTTGTCCATTAGTATCCCTAGGGTGTTTGGTGAAAATCAACTTGTTGTATTTTTTTAATAGAAATAAAATTTCAAGGATTGTTTTTTAGTTTTTGAGCAGTACCAACTAGCATGAATTTCTGTTTTTTTGAGGATTTAAAAATGTTTGTTACCGCAACAAAGATCCGAGTTAATTATTTTCAATGAGACAGTAGCCAGATTAACATAATAAATAAGTGTATCATCTGCATACATACTGTCGTTGCAGTGATCAAGACATTTTGGCAGGTCATTAATGTGTAATAAAAAGTAAGGGCCCTGATTGATCCCCTGAGGTATTCCAGATGTTACAGGATTAACTACAGAAAGTTGATTTATAATAGATTGCGTCTTCCAGATAAAATAAGATGCTAGCTAAATCAACAGCTAGAGGTAGATAATCCATAAAAAGAAAGTTTGTAAAAGAATATCGTATAACTGTATCAAAGGGCTTTCGTAAATCAATGAATAAAGAACCAATTGAATTACCATTGTTAATGTGATGAAGCCAGTTATCACAGAGCAATAAGCCAGCTGCAAGTGTGGAGTACCCAGTTCAAAACCAAACTACTAGGAAGACAGAAGGTCGTTTGAAGTATATGAGAGGAATCTGTGAGGATGCTTTTCAATTATTTGAAACCAACGGCAAAATCGAACAATTGTAATATTGGAGCATCTTATGACACACGTTTTAAAATGACACTTTTATTCTTTTCCACGCTTGAGTGAAATACAGGTGAAAGGGTTAAATTGAATATACAAAACAGTGAGGGATGACAACAGGTGCTGCCAGGCTTAGTAGCTCACCACTGATGTTGTCCATCCAGCAGACTTCCAGGATCCAACCTATAACCAGTTCAAGATATCAATTAGGGTGTCAATATAATTCTGGTATTTATATTAAGCAGACGACCTAAAATTAACACCGCCTCTGCTGTAATATTTAACAAATGAGCTATTTGGGAGTAGTAATGGCTTTTTCCTGCAAACCCATGGTTCTAATATAACACCAGGGGTGTCACCATACCCCGGTATTTATATTGGGCGATTTATCTAAAATTTACACCGCCCACTGCTGTAATATTTAACACCGAAGTTTTTAAAGGGAAGAATGTGCGATCGTTTATTGAAACGGATAGAAAGGAGTTCGTTACTCCTAAATAACAAAATTAGAAGTTGGTTCGGACAGTCTGAAGAAACAAATCTGAAACTGGGAAATTAATAAATCTATTTGGGGGTTATCTCGGCCACCTGTATTCCCACAAGCCTTTACCTATAGGATGATCACATATGTAAAAATTTCCAACTAAATTTTCGAATTAGAGTAGACCCAGTGTCCTCAATTGCTGCCCAGAGATTTCTGTGGATGTAATGTCGAAGCACTGCTGATACCCAGTCATGGATGAGATGGGGTTCTTGTCTGGTTTTAGCCACAGAGCATTCTGCTCCATGTTGACTTCATCTAAAAATAAAATAATAATAAAAGTAAAACCCATCATTAAAATCAATGGAATTTGCATTCAGTTTTATAATATATACAGTCTCAGGTTGACTTGTAGTAGCCGGTTTTTTCAAATGCCTTTATAAATGATTGAGCCATTAACTTCCATTTTCATTTATACTACAGATCCGTTTACTCTTTAAAGTTTAAATAACCCTTAGTTAACCTGAAGATCATAACAAAATGATGTTTGCAAACATTTCCATAATGAAGTAAGGTGTGTTGCTATATCTTCTGTTCACCATTAATCCTAAACACTTACGGTCCACTGACAATATAGGTATGATTAGTGTCACATCATCACAACTGGCCGAACCTCAGTGCTTGCAATGGAAGACAGTCCAGCCTTATTGGCTTCATCACGTCCGAAGACATACATCAGGTCTAGCTTTCCGTCAGGGTGATGTAGCAAAGTTGTTTTAATAAAAAGGAAGTAATAAATCACCAGTCATTATTCAGTGCAACCCCATGGAGAGAAGTATCATTATTCATGATATTATCTTCAACATTCTTCACAATGTTGCCGTATCATTGCAAACGATATACCCATATAAATTACCCATTACAGATGAATTTATAACTATTTTCACCAATATTACTACATGGAGGCCCAAGGCAATTTCACCACAAGTATTAAAAGGTTATTTACATCTCTAGTCAAAACATATTAAACACCAACCATTCAGTGGTCACCAAATTGTCAATCTGCTGCCATTCACTCAACACGCACCATTGAACCCCATTTTCGGCAATGCTCACCGTGAAATCCATTAAACTAGAGGTCATCATGGTGATGTAATCATGTGCAAATGCTGAAGACTCATGAAGTCCGTTCTGTCTCTACATTTTCTATGATGTTGATTGTGACATCGACCTCGGAGAAGCTGTGATAGTACCCAAAATCCATTCAGACACCGTGGTTTGAAGCAACCCAACATGGCAGAATTTAACCTGGTAAAAATACATCAAAAATGTTTGTTTTGCTCTGCTTCTTATAAAATCTGTATTGCATATTAGTGTATGCCAATGACTCAGGACATAAAGAACAGTAATATGTAATAACTATAACATTAGCAAAATCTCATTTTCTTATGGAAATCGCTCCAGTGTTAACGTTTGCTTAAACGAGCCTCCCAGAGTAAATAAGCAGGATGTAAGAATATGCAGACACTGTTATGTGCGCTAAAACGGTCCGGGTACATGTTTTTCTAATTATCCAATGAATGTTGCCAATGCATGACCCAACTGTTTTTCAGCATTGATAGTCCATGGGAATGAAGTTGTTATGGCGATGCAGGCAAGTTAACGTAGGAAAATTAATAAATTAATTAAATGATTTATAAATAGTTTAAAAATTACGTAAAATTAAAACAAATTACATCGCTGAAATACAGTTTAATTGAATGTTTTGCACACATTTAATTGTTTGATCATTTTTTTTACACCTGAACACATTTTGGAGCGTAATTTTTTGATACTACCTTTGATCCTGATGTTCCATCGTGCCTCACACTTGCATCAACATGATGGAAAGCCATGCCAAGATCTGATAATCGCCAATGTGACCCATTGCAATGTCGTGTTATTGTTTTCCTCTAAGAAAAAATAATAATTAACGGAGTATCTTTCACATTTCCATGACGGCTGCATGAAAGATGATTCATTAAACAAAAGTATTTAAAGTAAAAAACTTCTGAAATTAGAAGAAAATGCATTCAGATTATGTTTTCAAATGTGGGTATTTTATGAATGAATCTTCTGTAAGGTAGGAAATATTCACATGCAAAATTATTTAAGCCATGCTTGTATTAGAAACCTTCACTCAACAATAAGTTATAGCTAGGATTAGTTAAGGCAGGGCTGAGTTATAAGTAAGGATTTGGATTTAGGATTTAGATTAGGTGGTGGTGACTTGAATCGAAATTATCACACAAAATTGTAATGAGATACTTACTGAACAAAAAGGAACACGGAAATTACCCAGAAGTTTGAATCTGTTGTTCCACTGCCCAGAAGACCTCAGTCACAGGTTGTAAATATCTCAGGATTGGTCCATCGAGCAGAGATGTCGGATAGATGATTGGTATGTGACGTCATCCTCACAGTGTGGATGAGAGCCAATGAATGATGGGATAATCCTGGATGAAGGATACTGCAAGAAGAATGCAAGAAAGGTATAAAGGTATGATCATTAAACCAATAGGCATTTATCGTAAGCGTACCAGCTACGTCACTAACAATGTCTGGAGAAAGTATATGGGTAATTGTGTCACGCACACCCATAAACAAATGCCCACTTATTCAAAAAATTAAGTAAAACATTTGAATACATATCGGTAAATGTTGTTCGAATTTGGTGCTAAGTGTGACATAGTTTTTTAATGGAAACAGAACTGCAAGTCTTATTGCTTACTGGGATCACAGCCCAGCCCATCTTTGAGTGAAGTGCCCTCCCAGGATCTGCCTCTTCTCAAATGACTTTGACACCATCTGAGGTAACGACAACGCCGCCAGTTTCCAGAGTTATACGGACAGTCATGTAGTATGTCTGTTGAAAATTCACACATGGTTTGATTATTGGCCTATAAACTCATGTTTTGGGGCCAAACCCCCATTTTAACAGACTGCAGAAAGCTAAGATGTTAAATGTCCACACAGGAAAATTAGCATTATATAAATTAATACTACATGAATAAATTGATACTATGGTAATTTCAGTGGTATAAACATATGGTTTAATCGTCATGGGGTTTATAGATGTTTCAAGCACCAAGACTGTATAGCATTTTATCGGTACTTTTAAATTTTACTTTACCGTAAGATGTGTCGAGTCCGTCTAGTTGATAGAAGGTTGCATTACTGATATCAATGAATCCATTACTGACATCAGAGGAACCATCTCTCCTGACCCCACAAAATCTTCATAACTGATCTCAAGACAGGATGCTAAAGCCGAACCAACGAGCAGAGATGCTTGTGGTATTCATTCGAACGTCGATGTCTTTGCAACCTGACAAAAGTATTTAAAACAAAACAAACCACAAAAACATTCCATCGTACAAATAATATATTAAAACAAAATATAAAATAAATAAAATGCGATTTACTAATCAGAAACTGTTTTATAAAAACACCTTGTATTTAAAGGCCAGTATTAAGGTAAACACCAGAAGATCTTCAGTATAAACTAAATTATTATTTCTAAAGTTATATTGATGTTCAAATCTGAGGACTTTGTCAACAATGACTAATTATTAATATCATCAAACAGTTTAGTTATAAAACACATCACATACCCAAAGTCGAACGTCGATCCTCCTGGCAGGTGGTGCAACACTACAACGCCTGGGGAAGGCAACTGTACAATGTAGTTCGGTAAACAGATGACGTCCCTACGAGTTGCTAACCCAGCGCCGTTTTGAGCCTGACAGAGACGTAATATTCATGTGATCATGGAGATACCAATCCAGATTATCCAATAAGAATGCAGGACAGGAGTTTTGGATGAACATGAACCAATCCTTTAGTTTTTCTGTTTGAAAAGTATTTCGTGCTCCTGGGTATCCTTGGTGAAACAGGTCATGTAATATTGTTAATTTCAGGAATAAACAAAGGTCTTGACAGTAAAGCCTATATTTTTCGTAATCTGAAACCAAAAATAATAAAAAGATATTTCCAGGAAATTGCTGGTGTAGAAGTAAATGGTAATAAACACTGGTAAAATTTCTTGATGTCTTGCAGATTACGAGTATTAAATTAATACAATTATATTTTTCCAAATGAATGTTGTCTTCCTGAGATATAAAATCCATGAATGAGTATTGAAAGATCTGAATGAATTGTCATTATTTTAACGTTAGCAACAGAATGAAATTAGTTTATACTTCCACACAGGTGGAGTTTAGAAATATATCTCTTGATTCTTATATAAATATTACCAGACATTTGACAAGGGTATACTGCCATAATAAAATACACTCTCAGTAATATATTTAATGTGTTTGTTCCGTAACTAATAATGACATCAAGCTCCTTAAGATAATTGAAATAAATATGTTTGCTTGATATTGTCTCGATTGCATGATATCATTGATATTTAGGAAGACTTACTGATGCCAACTTGATATCAAGGCGTTGGTCCTCGTCATCGATGAAGCCTTCTTCTCCCCATTCAGCGACTTCAAATAATCATCCTCCACAAGTACCGAGACCTTTGACCTGTAAAATATGGGTGGTGTAAGTCCACTAAGATTGGCCAACAACTGTAAATGCAATATTCTATGATAAATTGTTTTAATCCTGCGTATATTCTATCTCTTTGCAGACCAATGTCCGCCAGATTACCCACAATTCTCATTGAAGGATCACAACCCACCGTCTCAGCCGCCAATCCCACCCTACCTTCCCACCTATCAAATCTTCCCTCCCAACCTTCTCGTTAGGTCTCCTCGCCCCTTTCCACTCCATCGAGCGTTTGAAGCGTGACATAATTATGTTCATCCGTTTTGTCTTTTCTTCTGGTTCTTGGTTAGTGGCTTATCTCTTTATTCGGCTTGCCTGCTCGTATTCTACCACTTTGGAGTTATCTAGCTGAGCTTATTGATAAGATCACACCAACAGAACACAGCTCTTCTGGCTAATATCACATTGGTACATCACATATCGATTGAACCGATGTTGACATGAACGTCATATGTCAGGGGTCGACGATAGAGTCATCGCTGAGACCAATTCGTAGTCGAATATGAGCTCTGTGCATCACTCCAGTCCAAGATAAAATGATCTGTCAAAATTGATTTTATATTTAATTTCTAATTTAATCATACATCAAAACCATTTTCAAACTATTTACACTGTAAAACCATTATGATCAAAATGGTCTCATTATTAAAGATATGTTGATTATACAAGCTTGATTATATTAGCTCTCTAACTTACCCAGCTTTTCTCCCTGCGCTGTACTCTCTTCTCTCATTTCCCCTGTAACCTTTCTAATTGTCTACACTCTGCTGCCTCCCTTTTCGTGTACGATATATGTGTTTTATATCTCCTTAAGTTTTATTATTAGAGCAACCTATATGCATATAACACTTATTTAGCAACTTTTATGGTATTTTTTAAATAATGTAAATTTGACTGTTTCTCAGCGCCCACCGGCCGCTTTGTCAGATTTTAATAAAATAACACACTTAAATTCGTCTCCTAATTTATTATAGTGACCAATCCCGACGCTTTCAATTTTGGGTTGCCTCGCCCATTAGTACATTCAGGAAGAGACCTACCATCGTGATCTAATCCATCTCATGCATGTATTCTTTATAGGTTTTGAGATAGAGCATGCATTCAAATGATTTGAACGAATGCTATAACTGGTTATTTTTTGTGGTTTTTGGCAAAGTGACTCAATACTCGCATTGGTCACTATGCCAACCCTAATTTGGGAGTTGGTCACATATATGGCAAGTTAGGGACTGGTGAATTATAAAGTTGTGTAAGCTTAACAAACGGTAGTTACGTAAGCCACAAACGGTCTCCTCTCGACAAGTTTTGCTTTTTATGGAGACTCCACTACTTAATCATCTTTTGTATCTGGTTGGTCTGAGGATTTTAATTGTTTTTGTGGAATTTATTAAGTTTATATAAACTTCAGAACTGACGTAGGCCTACTCCCTTCCAGGTTGATGTGGGTCTAACCAACCTTCTAGGATGGTTTTAACGGCGCTGTTTTAGCCACAACAAGAGTGCCGACTGGCAAACCACGCTTAAAGCGTTCAGTCCGGCCCATCAGGATGAGAAAGCCAACGTGTAACCAAGTTATATGACATCGGGAAAACCCCTGGCACGGAAACGGAACACAAACCTGGATAATTAATATCACTGTAATAGAAAACTTCAGAGTCTGCTGGTAGGGCAGGGAGGGGGAGGAAGGTTGGGGCAAAGTGCGCTAACTTGTCTTATTCGCAAACGTCAGACACGCGTGGTGAAACATCGTGGTTTATAACACACATTAAGACGACGGGCACATGGTGACTGTGTGTAAGCACTTATGCTAGTGTGCATCAGTAACATTTTCTCGCGCTGCGTAAACGTATACGTGCACGTACGTGTATTATAACGGCTAAGGACATTTTCTGAATCATTTACGTTAGAAATGTATCAAATATTGGCAAGTGGGTCACCTTATTGGATTATTTCCATCAACTTTCTCTCGCGAAAGGTAAATCAACAATTATTTATTCAAATTAAGGGAAATCTTCTGGTTGTTGACACTTTTTGGTTGGAATTCAGGGGTGTCATTTCATAATGGGTTTCTGTAAACAAAAATTACATTAAAATTTTCAGTTTTACAAAATATTTAGAAAAATATGAGAGTTGTGTTTTTCATTGTGATTATTAAATATTAATTGAATTATGATAAAAGGTGCAATGAAAATGTAATTATTAAACTGTTTCGCATAGTTTTTTACCTTGTCATGCAAAGCTGCCAGTCAAGCCTCAGATCACGTTACAGACCCTTCTCCTCTTCATTACACGGGTGGCGCAGATACTATTCCGATCTCCATTACAGTCAATATAATTGAGTTAAATGCAGCGCATACTAACCGGTCATTTGGCATAGCATTGTTTACAGGTTATTCTGAGCATGCGCACAATTTCGAAGGAACCATGCAAAAGTAACGGTAAGTCTGCCTGCCAACTAGTGTGTTAAAAAGCTTCCCATTGTCACTATTTCACTGTAAAAGGCCTGATCATAGACTGTTCTCTATTTCATTCCTACACTCCAAAAACCGTGTTAAGCAATTAAACATTAGTAAACTGTTTAAAACAACTGATCTCTATAGTATAAAGAAAATAGAGATCAGTGGTTTAAACATGCCGTCAAATTCCTAAACACTAGGAAAGTTGGTATTTAATTTCTAAACGTAACGCAGTAATTTATCGTTAAATACAAGTATTTTTAATGCTAAACGTGATACTTGTTTAAACGATTTTGCTTCAGCGAACACCTTCGGTGTTGATTGGCATCTGTAACAAGTTACAGCACGCCATCTTTGATCTTTTCAAATCAGACTATATAAATATCACGGAACCCGCTACACTCACTGGCCATAAGTATTGCAACATTGAAATTCACACCAAAGTTCCAGCTTGGAGAACTGTAATATAATAATTTATTTTATTTAAGACTTAATTTAAATACCTTTTGAAATTGCCTTTTGTTTTGAAGTCAATGTTCTTTTGTTACTGTTCTTTTGCTATGTAATCTGGAAGCGTGATCCAGGAAATGCTTAGACGGGGACACACTCAACACGACAAATGCGAGCGCGAAGCCCCCCTTACACGAGTGGGGGTGGGGTCGGGGCCCGCCAAGGGGCCCCTGAAAATTTTGGATCTCTGGATGCTCTAGGTAGCAATCTGAGGCAAAGATTCCTGGCCAGTTTCACCTGACTTTTTGTAAAAGTTTTCAAAATTATATGGAGAATATATATATATATATATATATATATATATATATATATATATATTAAAATATATATATAGCCTATCATTATTTTAAGCCATTATTTTAGCCATTATCTTTAGCAAATGTCATGACTACAACAATGTAAGTTTCTCCCTCCCTGATTTTGGCATTTAATTTGCAGTTTTGACTTCAGTTTTAATTTATCCGGAATTTTTTCTTGGTTTTTAATTCAGTCCAGTTTAAATTTTTAAGAAAAAGGCTTTGATTTCATACTGTTCCTTGCCCTGTGTTAAAACCCATATCGGCAGATTAGTTGCAAGACTCATCGTACTTCGCATTGCAGGCCTATGTACTGGCACGTAGAATCCGACGAGTAAATTCGACATCGGCGATTGTAATTTCCAATATTTGGGTACTCCCGACCCTTCCTTCAGACGAAACGGGAATAATTTATAGACGTGTAAGCAACTCGGTCGAAGAAACCAGACTAACACTTGCTTTGCACCCGATCACAGACTACTGATTGCAAAACGAAATGTAGACTAACTAATAAGTATTTGAAAAAGTCACTATCATAATCATCATTGGAAATTGATACAAAAAAATCCACTTTTCCCAATAATGACAGGGGCACACTCAAACTAGAAGGCGCTGTTCAATCCTTGGATGGTGGCTTTACTTTTACTCTGCACCCTTAATTTTTTAATCCTTTTTATCAACCTTTTATGAGACACATCCTTGGATATTTTTATCACCGGCTGTCAGTGAAAAAAATCAAATATAATATAAAAGAAACTTGCAATCAATTAATTGCCATACCGTATGAGGCTGTGTTACCGACAATTTATGTAAAGTCATCTCCATTAACTAAATCTGTGGAGAAAAATTGTCTTCAAGCACGGGGTTGACTAAAATAAATCAATCAGTTCCTCAGAAGATTGCTGAAGGGCTTAAACTGGAGGTGACTGGCCTGAAAGTCCACTGAAGAGAAATCTATATCATTCACACTGGTTAGATCTCACATCTTTGATAAGGAGCACCAGCTTGGAGAACCCCATACATCACAAAAACATCTCTTCCCTTGAAAGAGTCCAGAGACGAGCTATGGCGTTCAGGAGCGGCAAGACCCGCTCGTCGAACTTACGGCAGAAGTCAGATTAAAGCGTTTTTAACGTCTGACTTTCTACGTGTCTAATTCAAATAATGTAAAATTTTGGGTCATTATTTCGAATTAGATACGGCAAAAGTTCGACGTTTGAAGCTATATTCTATAAACAAAACTTACTAACTTAGTAACTCAATTTGGAGAGATGATACGACCATAATTTTGTTGGAGATGCACTACAGCCTTGGGTATTCAAGGCTATATTCACTGCAAAGGAATTTCAAGGAGCCCAGATAATTAAGCTGCTCAAAGGAAGTATACATTATTATGATGTACTTTGGTCAAAGAACTTTCGTGGTTTTTGTGAACCAAATTCAACGATAAAAAAAAATAAAATATTTTTTAGATACTGGACATTATGTAACAGGAAATTTTATTAATTAAAAAGAATGTTTGCGTATATTAGGCCACTCAAAAAGGATTTTGGCAACTAACCATTCATTCAGTCAAGTGATCAATTGTTTCCTCGTTGGCTGTGGCCATTTAACCGGTAATAAACTCCCCAAGAGGATTAGATGTTGAGATGGAGAGTTGAAATCCCGGAGCTCCTGGAAATACTGAAGTTTTCTCTCAAAAGAGGGTTTCAGTTCCATGGCATGATTGATAACCTTTTTTTCTTTCTGTTGGTATTTTTCAGTATTTATTTTATGCCAAAAGTAGACACAGCAGATGTTTAATATTGTCGCCGGTATTTTTGTTTAGCTCTACCTCCTTTCTCTGACCTCCCCTTTTTTCCTTTTTTTTATTTACTAATTTACCTGGGGCACGGGCCCCCGCGGCCCCCCCCCCCCTGGATCCGCGCCTGGTAATACACGATCGATGAAATCGGATAAAATCGGATTAAATGATTATCTCACCTGTTACTGTAAAGTGCTATTTTGAGCATGTTGCAATAGCTTGGCCAGTGAGTGTACATAGGATTTAGCCAGTCGTCATCGGGCAAGCTCGGTGGTCAGAGAGGTTAAGACGTCTGTGCTCGTAAGTAGGAGGTCGTGGGTTAGAATCCCGTCCGTGGCGCCTGTGAAGTATTTTCCAGACACTGGAAAGCACGGAGAGTACAGTGCTATACACACGTCGTTGTAGGGCAAAATTAAATCAACTGTTTATCACTCCGACGCAAGAATTTCATCAACCTATAGACGCTATTTTGTTGTCACCAAATCTTTAATACCTGAATATGTTTAAATTATAAACATCAAATGTTGCTAAACTTTTTTAAGTGGTAGGACATGTGGTCAAGTATCAAGATAAGTCTTTGATTGATAATAATTAATCATGAAAGTTCACGTTCATCACGGTCATTGTCATGATCACGGTCATTTTGTTTATTACGACCACGGTTTTGATCATATTCACGTTCTTGATCACGGTTACGATTACAATTGTCATGATCACGATTACGGTCATTATCTTGACCACTGTCACGATTACGACCACTGTCACGATTACGACCACAGTCACACAACAATAATGACCACAGTCATGATCATGATCATGTTCGTAATCACGGTCACGATCACACCGTCACGATCCCACCATGGTCGACGATCACACGGTCATGATCATGATCATAATCACGGCCACAATCACGATTCGATTGATAATCCCAATAATAAACCAAATTATGGCAAGTTACTACAATCCGGCAATGATGTGGTAGTCAGAAAAGAATCTTACCTGGAAAATATAAAATAGAAATTTTATTACTCCAGATTTCAATGAAATCCATCCCAAAGCGTTGCCAATTCCTCAACACTTACAGTGTCCTTGGTAATCACATCGATGAGAGTAAAGGCGAAGGAGTCGAAAAATCCAAAGATGAACATATTCACAGCATTCGGGCCAATAGGTCATCAACCACGGATCAACAAATAATTTGTGGATATCACCGACATCGATATCCCCATCCACATGTAACTGCCGATTACACCAAAGTTTGACGCAATGGGATTCGACGCATAGATTCCCAACCATCTTTCCAATGCCAAATAGAACAACAAAGTTGGTGGCGTCAATCAGTGGAAATCCCTTTGAGACGTTGGTACTTGCAACAGCGGCATACCAGCCAAGCAGTAAACATCGTTAATAATACAACGTAGATGAAAGCGACAAGTCAGTATGGATAGAAGTGAATAAGTACTTATAATTGGTACGAGGATTGATGCACAGGCTGAAGTCAGATACGAACATGGACCCCAAGCGCTACGTGTTGGGGCTTCTCTGTCCTGAACGTCCCTTGGTCCTCATCCCCGGTAACAGTCCGATAATCATGTCTACTCGTAGCTTGTGGTTTTAGTAGAGCTCCGCACACGGCAAGATGCAAGGACAATGCGCCATATAGCAGAATTGTTCCTCTCCAGCCGTAGATGTCCAAGAAGAATTGAGTCAATGGTGGACAGATGATGAACGACAGTGAACTACTCCATTCCAACTATTTAACAAATGCTGCAGTGATGGACGCTTAGCCAGTACAACCATCATCTCCTTGGCTGTAATGTACAATACCTAATGTGGGTCCCTGACAAGATAACATTTTAAAATTAATCAATCAATCAATCTATCAATCAGTTATTCGTTAAATCTATCAATCCATTCATCAATCAATAATTTGCATGTGCAATTGAGAATCATGATTTCTCTAATTTCATTTAAATCTGAACTTCGTCAGGGATACTAGAATTTCCGTTATTCATTTAATTTGACTTGTGCCGATTTATTGAGTTGACAACTTGGTTGCCATGGAAATTTTGAGCTGGATGGAATTTCTGAATTTTCCCCATTAAGGATTTTCCATCTCTCCATTTACATTCCATATAATACCATCCCTCCATTCACCCATCAATTCCATCGTGCATTCAACATTCCAAGGTCAACATTACACAGTCAGTACAACGCCGCTATAACGCACGCCGCTATAACAAACGTTTGTTCATTTTTTGCTTATTGAACATGTTTAATTTGACGCTATGCCAGCATGAACTCGCTTGATGTCTCTGTTTACTCAGATGTATTACACGATGGTGAAAGTCCAACGTGGGTTCAGAGTACCGATGATGTTCGTTATAGCGGCGTTTCACTGCTGTAATAGTTAAGTTATGTATATCCTCACCCGTGAAGAGACAAAGAATAACTGCCATTGCAACCAAACTGGACACGAAGGACACCGCTATCAACGAAAACCCAACAACCAAACCACATAAAGACAATAGTTCGTATTCCAAACTTCACAGCAGCGATGCAAACGGAGCTTGGGAGAATAAAATATAAAACATTGATGATAATGCATAAACATGCATAGCTAAAGATAAGTTGCAGAATTAAAGGTCCCAGAAGAGTGTATTTACCAAACTTTATTTTTGGTGCTGTTATATTGATTGGTATGAATTAAAAAACAATTTTAAATGGTTTTTTTGGTGTGTCGAGTGGATTATTAATTGTTTATCTAATAATCAAAATTAACCCTGAATTTTCGAAGTTTTAACGAAACGTTCGTGACGTACACAAAGGCAGAGAATTTTACACTCGCGGAGCTAGGGCGGTATGGTTTTAAGCCAGACTTTGATCGGATAACAGTCTAACAATTATAGAGGGTCGAGTTGTCCTCGTCACGGTACAATGCACGGTTAGCGTTGTCATGCACACACAGACGCATTTTAGGCCAGAAGCACAGGAGAATTACTCTACGAAAAGCTAGCAGTAAGACGTGAAAAACATGTCCGAAAGAGGAGAGTTATCCGTGAAACGCAGCATAGGCCCCCATCATGCGGTCGGAACACACCGAAGGCAATACACAATAATAATGTTACATTTTAAAGCGCTTTTAAACAAGGTATCAAAGCGCTGTACATTATTACCCCTGCTCATCAGGCGCATAAATCATTCCAGAAACCATCTCAGCTCCCTGGAGTATACAGCTCAATTGCTGCCATTTCGGCTCATATGGGCTAATCAAACACAACAACCAACTCTGCCTCCTCACAGGTACCCATTTACCCTGGGTGAGAGAAACACGAGAAGTGTCTGCCTAAGGACACAAGTACCACGGTCGCGGTTGGGATTCGAACCCACATTCTGGACGACTCAGCCATCAGAACACAAATCCGATGCTCTAAAACCGAAGCTCGACCATGCTAACATTACGGTGTTGGAAATAACAGAAACAGTTGAGTCAAAGTTCTGATCATTTAAAAAAACTCAAAACAAGCGCAGGCATAATGAGAAAGGTTTAATGTTTTTATGTTTGTATTGCCAGGATATGTGAATCAGACACGATGTTTTTATTAATGTGGGAAAATCACGGCATGTTTTCATGCCGTGAACACTGAAACGGTGAGCATGGTGAACATGTCGTTTTGCACGGAAGTGGACTGGCTATGCATGGGAGTATTACTAAATGGCCACTTACCCTGAGTCTTTCTCGCTTTAAAAAACACCTCTTCTTCGTTTGAGCCTTCACAGCCTTCTTACTTAGCGGAATATCGTTGAATTGCATCTGGTAGCAGCATGGCCTTATAAGCCACACCGAACTGGCTGTGAAGGCCCCGTTCAAAGCATGGCGTTCGAAGTGTGCACTACATACATACGCTGCATGCAGTGTGGCGCTGTATACGACGCATACTTGGGCAAGTGCTGTTGATCGCGGATCGGGAATTGCCTCAGTGTACGTCACGAATTTTATGTTAATGAGGGGGTATGGGCATGTCGAAAAGCACCCCCTAAATTAAAAAATTAATATTTGTATGGTATAAAATTTACAAATGACAAATATATGTTCCAGTAGGCATACTTTATTGTATACAATGAAAAAAAACCCACCTATTTCACAGGACCTTAATTACTTTAGAATGTCAAAATGCATAGGGTCATGGGGAAATGTACAGTGACAATTCAAGTTACGCTTCGAGGTTGGTGAAAGACACCCGGTACCGGCCCATCAGTTTCATGGAGATCCAACTTTGACCTTGGTTGGTAACTAGCCAGCAAGCCTCAAAGCGTGACGCCAGATCTTCTGCACAACGTATCCAATGAAATTCCTTGAATGGTACGGCTGAAGCCTGTCTCTATCCTTAAAAATAGGATAAATTCAGGGGACCAGTCTAGGCCCGTTATTCCTGCGTGCGAGCAGTGGAAATATTTGGTCTAATGGGGAATCACAAGAGATAATCCAAGATCACCAGAATCCTGCCTGCTTTCACTACCACAAAGAGGCTATAACTCTTTTGAGGCTATGTGAGAATGCGTGTGTGCATCTTTGTTTTTATTATTATACTTCCTAAGTGCTAAACGCTGTAAATAAACTGCTTCAGAAATTATGCTTTCTTTCTATGAATCAATATTAAACAGCTGACAATTTAGTCAAGCTCCATAATGTGTCATGGCAGGGTTTCAAAGTCATGAGAAAAAGTGAAAACACTTTTTTGGAACAAGTTTTGTTTGTTTTTTTCTTCTGAAATGACGGAATAAATTTCAGGATGATAGGTAGCCGACATGTTTTCCCGATATTAAACTTTGACCTTGGGATAAATAAAGACAGGGGACACGTCTAGATAACAGGTACCTTTACTAACTGTACATCAATTAAGTTAACTCTTGGATAATAATTTGTTTAGTTTGCTTTTGTAGTTTTGTAATCTGGAAGCGTTTTCGCGACCGTAACCAGAAACATGTTTGGGCTTTGGTCATTGGATTAAGCGTTTTCGCGAATTCCATTGTGCTGCGATGACGTCACTGTTCTGTCCAAACGTGAACCGATGTTTGTGATCGGTTACGTTTGGTTTCAAGATGGTGAATTGTAAAAAGTAACGAAAGTTTTGTTAATTATTTGTTAAAACATAATGAAATGATTGTTCGTATACCAGTATATCTTTCAAGTTTATTACTAGCACTCACGAGTAAGTTCTATTTTGCAAAAAGTTGAATTCCACCGTATATTTTGAGAAATGTTGATGATTGAACACGTCGCAAACTGAAAACAATTTTCAGGTTATGTTCGCGTTTTCGCGTAGCTATGCCGTCTTGTTTCGGGTCAAGAATATAACGTCGGAAACAAGTTTCTGGTTAGGGTCGCGAAAACGCGCCCCTGGTACGTAATACAGAGTACAAAATAGTCGTTATCGGTGTTTCGTTATGCTACTGCGTACCTACTAAGTCCACGCTGCAGTCCAGCATTGCATTCATCCAGCCCACAAGCCACGCATAAGTGTCGAACTCTTCTTGAAGCAACGGTAGCATCATGGCTAGGCTTTTCGCCACACCGACCCAGAGCAATATTGCTGAAAATGAGGTCAGAACAGCGAACCAGCCGGTGGTAGCCGCCATCTTGAATCGCCTCAGATATGGAACCCGTAAGTCTCTTTGTACATACCACGTATCATTTCGATTTGAGGCATATCTTTGATTTTCAAGTAAACTGCATGTTTTATAATTCAGTATTCAGTATTCAGTTGACGTTATCACCCAGATGTGTAATAGTTTGTTATCATTTTAGACCGATAGGTACTCTCTTAATGTAAAGAGTGAAAACCACTCTTCAAAGAGCTATATGGCGGACAAGTCTTTTGGAGTGGATAAAGAGTAATCTTGGTAGTGTATAAAGAGTGAATTGGTAGCCTTTACTGTATTTTTCACTCGAATCAGAGTGGGTTTCACTCAAAAAGACAGTATCCACCATATAGCTCTTTAAAAGTGTGGTTTTCGCTCTTTTACATTAAGAGAGTACAATGGCGCTACGGGGGTGGGCAACAGTGGGCACGTGCCTACACGCAAGGCCTTTCCCCTGGAGCCCCAGCCCGCCATTCAGAATTTTGAAATAAATGAGGTCCCGTACAAGGCTGAGTGAATGATACAAATGTTCAAGTATTACGCATCATGCATTGTACATGCAGGATGAAGGCCCTGAGCTGGGGACTACATTACGTGAGCACCATGCAGCTTAACCCAGATGAGTGGCCATAATATCACAGCCAGGCCTGATGTTTAGCCCCATTAAGCAATCCGATATCAAAACCAAGTGTATGTGCTTACTCACCAGCTCCGTCCTATTGAGGCGTGATGTCCTAATTAGACTACACTTTCATCCTATATATAGTTTTTACATTAAACAGAAACGTCTTCATACTTACATGGAGTCAGGGTTACACCACTAAACCTCCGTATGGGTGCAATTCCACCAAATAAACTCCCATAGAAACCAATCAATTAAAAACACTCGGTTATATTCTCATCCCAAAGTCATGCAGGGGACGACTTCGTAACAAGTGACTTTGTCACGGGCGATTGACTTGTTTCCCAAATAAACCAGGATTGAATTACAGGTCAAGGCTTACACCAACAATTCAGGCTATACAAATGGGCTAGTTCATCCCATGTACATGATTGTACATGTTTTGCATGATCGAACACATTGTGAAACCTTAACGTCGTTGCTATACAGTGTGTCTCAAAAAAAAATTGACCTCTCTTGGAAAAGTACTCATAACTCTGTCAAAAATTATCAGATTTGGACGTTTGATGTCTCATTTTAAAGTGGAAAGGTGTATCTTTCAAACCATACCTACATTATCTATGCTGGTTACTCATTCTACGTCTGGCATTCCGTTAAATGTTGTTTGCATTTTTTTTTAGACACACTGTATAGTCTATGGTGTTCTAAAAAGGACACAGGCACGTTGCAAGAAGAGTGTTGTCGTGTCATTTCATTTCATTTCATTTATTGATTTCACAGGTACAAAAACAAATAAACACAAATTTACATTAAATTAACAGAAACAGAAACAAAGGTAGCACCCCTGTAGGATTACAAATAAGCAAACTACATTATTGTCGAGTTGATCTCCTGATGCTACCACTTATTAAGAATTAAGTAAACAAATATTGAATCACACAAAGAACGATAAACAGCATGGCTTTAGGCACACTTTGAGATACAAAAACAATACTAAAACTAGAGGTATTGAGTTTGTAAAAAACAAACTCAGGGTGTTCGAGTGTGCATCATATGTGATGACGTCATCACCTAAAGTTGTTAAAAAACAAGATTTAGTTAAGAAGATATGAGCTTTCATAATATATAATTAAAATAACATATAATGTGCTATACTGAATACACTAACTTCCGGTTCAGTCATCCCATATAATTTTAAATTCTTCCAACCGTAAGTTCCGGTTCAATCATTTGACGTCATTCAGACTTCACAAAATCTTTCCTCATAATTGGGGTGTCAATTGTGCCAAATTTGGTATTTTCTTGAGATAGCAAAACGTGACTTTTTTAAGAGCGATGACGTCACCAAATGTATTTTTGAAAAGAGCAGATCCCACTTAACATATATACCCAAAATGTTATTTCGAATACCCTTTCAGATTTGCGTAAATTTATAAAGAACGTGAACTTCCAGTTTGGACCGGAAGTAAGATTCAATAGGGTCATGTCTTTGTATCAAATGTCGAGTCCTCCATGTTCTGTATGATTATGAAGGAATCAAGATATTATCTATTGTGGTTCACGAGATATATTGTTTTAATTATATTGTTTTAATTATAATTAATTACGTAATAATTCATTAGATGACCTCACCATGACGTCACAACGTTACCTGGAACTGTATGTTAAGGTCTAACTATTTGTTAAGCTGTAAGGTTCTTTGAACTCCGCAACTATGTTTTGACTGTACAAATACATTTACAGATTATTATACAGTCCATTTTCGTAGTTTACAGAGCGCCTACGTTCGTACAGACAAGGTATAACAATGAAATGTAACATGGTGAACATATATTTATGAGCAATCGAATAGCCAATAAGAACAATATAAATTTGTTACGATGGAAATTTATCCAATCACGATGCGCAGAAAAAGGCACGTGATCCTCAAACACATCCTGGGCACATTCCCCACACAGCCACCATCAGCACCACTCGGTCTCACAGCTGTGAATAGAAAGTCTAAAAGTATAACAATAATAAACTGACTGGTGTAAAAATAGGTCTGTACAAGGATTGTACACTATGAGCTAGCATTAATTATCTGGAAACATCAACACTAAACTATCGATAACTGTCCATAATGACACAATTATTCTTCTTCATGATCATGACAAAATATCATTAATAGTTTGGTTCAATTTCTGAGATGGGGCGTTGTGATCTGTGATGATGTCATGAAACATTTTTTAGAAAAATTAATAGTCACTTTATGAATGAAGAAAAAACTTACTTTACAAACACCACAATAATACGTAAATGTTTAGGCCTTAATCTTTTTATTTATTTATTTATTTATTTTTGCTGTTTTTAGCTATATATCAAAGACTAAAAATATAATGAAACATCATTTGATTATTGCATAAATTAAAATATAAAAAAACTGCACTAACCATTTAGAAATTTGCTAACCGGCTAACCAAAATCAATATTTAAACATAGACACCCAACAATTTTGGAAAAAGTTACTAACCATTTTGTTGTTCTACACGCTTTTTCTGCCACATTGGTTATTCAACAATCATTGTTGGAAGTATAATTTGACTGCATCAATCGCGAAAAAATGCAAAACATCATATTTCACGTTATGAAACGTTATGAAACGTTATGAAACTAAGAACACATCCCGAGATGTCATGATCAAGGGAATGGTGTACCACGACTTACCCAAACGTAGATTCAAGCCGAAGAAGATGAAGCCGAAACCGAAGAGCTAACCTTACCTGGTGCTCTTACGAAAGTACCCTCCAATAGCAACCTATGGTACTGCTGGTGAAAGACGCCCGGTACCGGCCAATCAGTTTCATTGAGATCCAACTTTGACCTTGGTTGCTAACTCGCCCGCAAGCCTCGAAGCAGATCTTCTGCACAACGTATCCAATGAAATTCCTTGCATGGTACGGGTAAGTTCTATTTTGCCAAAATTTGAATTCCACCGTACATTTTGAGAAATGTTGATGATTGAACACGTCGCAAACTGGAAACAATTTTATGGTTATGTTCGCGTTTTCGCGTAGCTATGCCGTCTTGTTTCGGGTCAAGAATAATTATAGGCCTAACGTCAGAAACAAGTTTCTGGTTAGGGTCGCGAAAACACGCCCCTGGTACGTAATACAGAGAGTACAAAATAATCGTTATTGTGTGTTTCGTTATGATAGTGCGTACCGTTGTCCACGCTGCCGTCCACCACTGCAATCATCCAGCCCACAAGCCACGCATAAGTGTCGAACTCTTCTTGTAGCAACGGTAGCATCATAGCTAGGCTTTTCATCACACCCATCAAAACCAATATTGCTGAAAATGAGGTCAGAACGACGAACCAGCCGAGGTAGCCGCCATCTTGAATCGCCTCAGATATGGAACCCGTAAGTCTCTTGTACATACCACGTATCATTTCGATTTGAGGCATATCTTTGATTTTTCAAGTAAACTGCTGCATGTTTATAATTCAGTAGTCAGTATTCAGCTGACGTTATCACCTGTGATGTGTAATAGTTTGTTATCATTTTAGCCCGATTCAAGGGAATTAGGTACTCTGTTACTGATGTAAAAGAGTGAAAACCACTATTTCAAAGAGCTATATGGCGGACAAGTCTTTTTGGAGTGGATAAAGAGTAAAATTAGTAGAGTATAAAGAGTGAATTGGTAGCCTTTTACTGTATTTTTCAATCGAATCAGAGTGGGTTTCACTCCCAAAAAAGACTTGCCGCCATATAGCTCTTTAAAAGAGTGGTTTTCACTCTTTTATATTAAGAGAGTACAATGGCGCTGCGGGGGTGGGCAACGGTGGGCACGTGCCTACAAGCAAGGCCTTTTCCCCCAGGAGGCCCGCCCCCCTCCCCCAGCCCGCCGTTCAGAATTTTGAAATAAAATGAGGTCCCGTACTTAAGGCTGAGTGAATGATACAAATGTTCAAGTATTACGCATCATGCATTGTACATGCAGGATAAAGGCCCTGAGCTGGGGACTACATTACGTGAGCACCATGCAGCTTAACCCAGATGAGTCGCTATAATATCACAGCCACGCCTGATGTTTACCACCAATAAGCAATCCGATATCAAAACCAAGTGTATGTGCTTACTCGCCAGCTCCGTCCTATTGAGGCGCGATGTCCTAATTAGACTACACTTTCATCATATTATATACACTATGAATAACTTTACACTGAAAATGCCCTGAACATCTGTTTTACCGTGAAATGAATAGTTCACGGCAATTTCATGATGACACAACACCATGAAAACGCCATGAAATACTCTTGGACTTTCTTCGCAGTGAAAACGCCGTGAAAACGACATGAACTTCTTGTGGCAGTTTTGGGGCAGCTCATTAATTCTCAAGATCGCCGTGAATTTGCCCTGAATTTGCCCTGAAATCACTATGAACATTATTGCCAATATCTGAGTGGAAGAGACACCATGAAATTGCCGTAAAATCATGGTGAACTATTATTTCACGGCAAAACGGATTTTCAGGGCATTTTCAGGGTAAAGTTATTCATAGTGATAGTTTTACCAATAAACAGAAACGTCTTCATACTTACATGGAGTCAGGGTTACACCACTAAACCTCCGTATGGGTGCACCCCACTAAATAAACTCCCACAGAAACCAATCAATTAAAAACACTCGGTTATATTCTCATCCCAAAGTCATGCAGGGGACGACTTCGTAAGAAGTGACTTTGTCAGGGGCGATTGACTTGTTTCCCGAATAAACCAGGATTGAATTATACAGGTCAAGGCTTGCACCAACAATTCAGGCTATACAAATGGGCTAGTTCATGCCATATACATGATTGTACATGTACATCATAATATCGTCTACTTTAATGTTTTGCATGATCGAACACATTGTGAAACCTTCATGTCGTTGCTTATAATTATGTAGTCTTGGTGCAAGACGTTATTATGCGGATCCTAGTTACACGATCCAGCGCCTGTCCACGATCCAGAGCTGTTTCCATTTGTGTGCTGGCGTAGTTTTCTCTTAAACCGCAAGTTGAATAAGCATGAAAAGGTCACATACCTCGACCATGCAAACAGGCCAAGACGTTACCCGGGAAGGCAAGGCGGCGCCGCCGTGGACAGGCATGAATAGCGCCCGCAGCGGCGGTTGGTTTATCAAATCACAGCGGATCGGCGAGCGTACGATAAAATCACGAGTAACGTCTTGCACCAAGACTACGTTGCTTATCGAGAGAGATTGGCAGTTATGACTTTACCACGCAATAGTGCCAGGAAATTTGTTTACCACATTGTATAATCTTAATATCAGAATTGTGCGCGCAATGAATTATGGGAGTGTATTCTCATCTCAGCATGCAGCTGCATGGAAAATCGTTTGGCGTACGGGTGTATACCAATTGACCATAGGACCAGCAAATTAGGACCACTTTTTAATAATAATAATATTGTTGTAGCTGTCGTCAAGAGACTGATGACGGCGAGAGCAACTAGTCGAAAAGTTGAGAATAACCAACCGGCTCTTCTCAGAGCCATCACTTCTTCCAAGAAGAGATTAATACATATAAGAAACTTTAAACTAACCTCTAATAGTTAAAATATAAACATCCTAGCGGGTTAATTAATAAGTCCTGCAGGATGTTGCTTTGCAGGATAAACGTGTCCGGTTGACGAGCTTACGTATGCCATAAGTGTTCATCACCGTATGTGGGCGTTACTCCCAACATGCCACTTAAAAATTAATACATGGTGTATCCTAAAGAACTTAACAATATCTACATCCACCGTGCAAAGCCTCAAACCCTACAATAATACAATACTCACTGTGGGATTATATAGGCCCCAGGCCTGGGCAAAGCTCTGGCCCTGGGCGGGCCTCAAAGGCTTGGCTGTACCATGACTTTGGCCTCCTCCCCTTAGAGAGTTACAGGCAAAGCCTGGGCCTGGCCGGGCTTCTCAAAGGCTTGGCTGTACCAGGACTTTGGCCCTCATCCCTTAGAGAGTTACAGGCAAAGCCTGGGCCTGGCCGGGCTTCTCAAAGGCTTGGCTGTACCATAACTTTAGTCCTCATCCCTTAGAGAGTCACAGGCAAAGCCTGGGCCTGGCCGGGCTTCTCAAAGGCTTGGCTGTACCATGACTTTGGCCCTCATACCTTAGAGAGTCACAGGCAAGGCTTGGCTGTACCATGACTTTGGCCCTCCTCCCTTGGAGAGTCACAGGCAAAGCCTGGGCCTGGCCGGGCTTCTCAAAGGCTTGGCTGTACCATGACTTTGGCCCTCCTTCCTAAAATGAGAGCGCGTCAGACAGAATAATTATTTTAGAATAATACATAGGTCTACCTTACCAGCTACGCATTAATTAGTAAGCTTAAGGATAATTGGCAATTTTGTAATAAGGTACTGAATTATTAATGTTGTGCCTTCCCGGCCCCTCTAAAAGTGACAAACAACAACAACAACACAGGGACATTAGACAAAACCAATTATTACAAGAACCCCTGGGGCTTAAGCAGAAAAAACTGCTTACTGGAAATGTTTGTTACAGATTTTCTTGGTTACCAGCCAAAAACTTGCACATGCAATGAGTGTACTTTGCCTACCATTCTGTTTCCTCTGTTTCCTCTTTTCTTTTTAGCTAATTCTGAAATTTTATTTGGACCCATCACTTCTACGGCAAACTACAACACAAAAGTTCAGCTATCCCTAACGTTAATGTATGCTTAAATAGTCCGTGACCAATGATTACATAATCCATTTTTTTTTAAACAAGGCCTTAAGAATATTTGGCCATAATAATGTGAAACAAACACCATAAAGCTTAATATAGCTATATACAAACAGAACAGAAAGAACAAGTTGATATATAACAAAAACAGGCCTTCTCATAATTAGCTTGATTATACAAGCTTGATTATATTAGCTCTCCCCCTAATTTACCCAGCTTTCCTCCCTGTTGTCCCCTCTCTCATTTCCCCTGTAACCTTCCGATTGTATACTCTCTGACTTACCTTTTCGTACGATGTATGTTTTTTTAATTTCTACTTAATTTTTATTATAGATCAATCTATATTTATACTTATTTATAACTTTTATGGTATTTTTAACAATGTAAATTTGACTGTTTTCAGCCCACCAGCTGCTTTTGTCAGATTTTAATAAAACAACAGTAATTAAATTCGTCCCCAATTTGCCACAGTGACCAATCCGACTTTTTTCAATTCTTAAGTTTCCCTCGCCCATTAGCAAGTACATTCAGGAAGAGACCATTGTATCTAATCCACATGCATGTATTCCTTATAATTTTGAGACAGAGCATGCATTCAAATGACGAATGCTCATAACTGGTTATTTTGCATGTTAAAGGGCAAAGTGACCAATACCGCATTGGTCACTATGCCAACTTAATTCAGAATTGGTCTCTATGGCAAATTAGGGACGAATTATAAAGTTGTAATTAATCGAACGTAGTTACATAAAACCACAATTACGGTCTCCTCTCGACAATCTTGCTTTTTATGGAGACTTCCACCACTTAATCACCTTTTGTTCTATCATTCATATGATTTTAATTGTTTTTGTGAATTTATTAAATTTAAATAAACTGAACTGACGTATACTCCTTCAAGGATGGCTCCAACCAACCTTCTAGGATGGTTTTAACGGCGTCGTTTTAGCCACACAAGAGCGACTACAGCAACCACGCTTAGAGTGTTCAGTCCACCCATCAGGATGAAAGCTAAGTGTGTAACTGCTGAGTGTGTCATATATCAAACCGTACGGGAAACAAAACACACAACCTGATAATTAATATCATCTGTAATATAAACTTCAGAGTCGCTGGTGGCAGCAGGGAGGGGAGGAAGGGTTAGCAAAATTTCAAAATATTGGCAAGGGTCAACAGACAGATTTCCGTAAACTCTCTTGAAAGGTAAATCAACAATTATTTATTCAGATTAAAAAGAAAAGGTCAGAGGGGCAACGGTAAATTTTACGGAATCTTTCTGTCGTTGACACTTTTTGGTTGGAATTAGGTATCTTTTCATAATGAGTTTTCTGTAAACAAAATTACATTAAAATTTTCAGTTTTACAAAATATTTTGAAAATATGAGAGTTGTGTTTTTCATTGTGACTATTAATGGTTAATTAAATTATGATAAAAAGGTATGAGAATGTAATTTATTAAACCGTTTCACATTTTTCAAGTTTTGTTCTGTCATATTAATGGTAGGGCCTTACATGCGTCAAGCCTCACATCACGTGAGACCCTTTTCCTTCCTCCCCAGGTGGCGGCATACCATTGATCTCCATTACAGTCAATATCTTGAGTTCAATGCAGCATACCACTAGTAACCGGTCATTTTAGCGTTGTTTATGGTTATTCTGAGCATGCGCATAATTTGAGAACCATGTAAAACCATGCAACTCGTGTGTTAAAAGGTTTCCCATTGTAATAATGTTCACTGTAGATCTGATCATAGACTGTTCCCTATTTTATCCTACATTCAAGAACCGTGTTTAGCAATTAAACATTTGTAAATCAGTTAAACAACTGATCTCTATAGTATAGTTAGTAGAGATCAGTGGTTTAAACATGTCAAATTCCCAAACACTAGGAAAGTTGGTATTTAATTTCTGAACGGAACGCATTAATTGCTAAATACAAGTATTTTTAATGCGAATATCCCGCGGTGATTGGTCTTTGAATTCAACGTGGGCGCGAAAAAAGTTACAGACGCCATCTTTCATCTTTCATCAGACTATAAATATCGTGAAACCTGCTGCTATATAGGATTTTTAGCCAGCCAATCGTCATCGGGCAAGCTCGGTGGTCGAGAGGTTAAGACGTCTGCACTAGTAAGCAGTAGGTCATGGTTTTGAATCCCGCCCGTGGCGCCTGTGAAGTATTTTCCACAGACACTGGAAAGCACTGAGTATACAGTGCTATACACACGTCGGTGTAGGGCAAAAATTAAATCAACTGTTTATCACCCGACGCAAGAATTTCATCAACCTACGCCATTTTTTTAGTTGTCACCAAATCTTTAATACCTAAACATCTAGTGTTTAAATTATAAACATCAAATGTTGCTAAACTTCTTTTAGTGCAGTAGGACATGTGTCCAAAGTGATGGCAAGATAGTGTTTAGCAGTGTTTAGAGCCAAAACACAGTTTTTACAGTGTATCGCCACCGCATCAGTATAAAGATACGTCTTTGATTGATGAAAGTTCACGTTCATCACGGTCATTGTCCATGATCACGGTCATTTTGTTTATCACGACCACGGTTTTGATCATATTCACGTTCTTGATCACGGTCGCGATTACAATTGTCATGATCACGATTGCGGTCATTATCTTGACCACTGTCACGATTACGACTACAGTCACGGGATAACAATAATGACCACAGTCACGATCGGCGATCACGTTCGTAATCACGGTCACGATCACACCGTCACGCGATCCTAATCACGGTCGACGACTCACACGGTCATGACTCATGATCACAATCACGGCCACAATTAATCACGATTGCGATTGATAATTCCAATAATAAACCAAATTATGGCAAGTTACTAATCTGGCAAATGATGTGGTAACCTGAAAAAGAATCTTACCTGGAAAATATAAAAATAGAAATCTTATTGCCCAGATTTCAATGAAATCCATCCCAAAGCGTTAAATTCCTCAACACTTACAGTGTCCTTGGTAATCATCGATGAGAGTAAAGGCGAAGGAGTCGAAAAATCCAAAGATGAACATATTCACAGCATTCGGCCAATAGGTCATCAACCACGGATCAACAATATAATTTGTGGATATCACTGACATCGATATCCCCATCCACATGTAACTGCCGATTACACCAAAGTTTGACACAATGGGGCTGATGCATAGAGTCCCAACTATCTTTCCAATGCCAAATAGAACAACGAAGTTGGTGGCGTCAGTCAGTGAGAATCCCTTTGAGACGTTGGTACTTGGTACAAAGTACACCAGCCAAGCAGTAAACATCGTTAATAATACAACGTAGATGAAAGTGACAAGCCAGTATGGGATAGAGGTGAATAAGTCTAGACCGAAAGTACGAGTGATTGATGCACAGACTGAAGTCAGATACGAACCTGGACCCTGGCTACGTGTTGGGGCTTCCCCGTCCTGAACGTCCCCTTGGTCTCCTCATCCACGGTAACAGTCCGATAATCATGTTCTACTCGTAGCTTGTGGCTTTAGTAGAGCTCCACACGGCAAGATGCAAGGACATTGCGCCATATAGCAGAATTGTTCCTCTCCAGCCGTAGATGTCCAAGAAGAATTGAGTCAATGGTGGACAGATGATGAACGACAGTGAATAACCTATTTTTCAACTACGGCAAATGCCGTAGTGATGGACGCTTTGAAGCAGTACACGATCATCTCCTTGGTTGTAATGATCGTTAAACCTAATGCAGGTCCTGGCAAGATAACATTTGAAAATTAGTCAATCAATCTATCAATCAATTATTCGTTAAATCTATCAATCCATCCATCAATCAATAATTTGCATGTGCAATTGAGAACCGTGAATTCTCTAATTTCATTTAAATCTGAACTTCGTCAGGGATACAAGAATTTCCGTTATTCATTTAATTTGACTTGTGCCGATTTACGGAGTTGACAAATTTGGTTGCCATGGAAATTTGGAGCTGGATGGGAATTTCCTCGAATTTCCCCCATTAAGGATTTTCTCAGGGTTTTCCATCCCTCCATTTACATTCCACATACGTCCATCCCTCTATTCACCCATCCATTCCATCGTACATTCAAAGGTCAACATTGCATAGTCAGTACAACGCCGCTATAACACACGCCGCTATAACACACGCCGCTATAACAAACTTTTGTTCATGCCAAAAGTCTTATTGAACATGTTTAATTTGACGCTATGCCAGCATGAACTCACTTGATGTCTCTGTTTACTATGACGTATTACACGATGGTGAAAGTCCAACGTGGGTTCAGATCGAGTACCGATGATGTTCGTTATAGCGGCGTTTCACTGCTGTTATAGTTACACTTATGTATATCCTCACCTGTGAAGAGACAAAGAATAACCGCCATTGCAACCAAACTGGACACGAAAGACACCGCTATCAACGAAAACCCAACAACCAAACCGCTTACAAAGACAACAGTTCGTATTCCAAACTTCTTACGCAGCGGCGATGCAAACGGAGCTTGGGAGAATAAAACATAAAACATTGATGATAATGCATTGCATAGCTAAAGAAAAGTTGCAGAATTACATTTTCCCCAATTTTAATGCCCTGTAAATGTGGGTAAATCTGATGATGCATAAAAATTAATAAATTAATTACTTTATAAAACAAATCCTAGGGCATATGGGCAAGTGTACAGTGACCATTCAAGTCACGCTACGAAGCTGGGCTGCGTTCCGCTTGCGCAAATGTATCGCAAACGTTCGCGCGAACGTTTGGGGACGGATGGGTCAAAGTGGAACCGATTATGAGCGCAACGTTCGCACAACGGCAAACACATAAAAACTACATTGGCCAACGTTCGCCAACGTTGGCGGCGCACAATTGGTTCCACTTGAAATTGTTTGCAAACGTTGGCGAACGTTTGCAACGTTCGCGCAACGGAACGCACCCCTGGTGAAAGACGCCCGGTACCGGCCCATCAGTTTCATTGAGATCCAACTTTGACCTTGGTTGTTAACTCACCCGCAAGCCTCGAAGCAGATCTTCTGCACAACGTATCCAATGAAATTCCTTGAATGGTACGGGTAAGTTCTATTTTGCCAAAATTTGAATTCCACCGTACATTTTGAGAAATGTTGATGATTGAACACGTCGCAAACTGGAAACAATTTTATGGTTATGTTCGCGTTTTCGCGTAGCTATGCCGTCTTGTTTCGGGTCAAGAATATAACGTCAGAAACCAGTTTCTGGTTAGGGTCGCGAAAATACGCCCCTGGTACGTAATACAGAGAGTACAAAATAATCGTTATTGTGTGTTTCGTTATGATAGTGCGTACCTGCTAAGTCCACGCTGCCGTCCACCACTGCAATCATCCAGCCCACAAGCCACGCATAAGTGTCGAACTCTTCTTGTAGCAACGGTAGCATCATAGCTAGGCTTTTCATCACACCAATCAAAACCAATATTGCTGAAAATGAGGTCAGAACGGCGAACCAGCCGAGGTAGCCGCCATCTTGAATCGCCTCAGATATGGAACCCGTAAGTCTCTTGTACATACCACGTTTCATTTCGATTTGAGGCATATCTTTGATTTTTCAAGTAAACTGCTGCATGTTTATAATTCAGTATTCAGTATTCAGTTGACGTTATCACCTGTGATGTGTAATAGTTTGTTATCATTTTAGACCGGATTCAAGGGCAATTAGGTACTCTGTTACTGATGTAAAGGTGAAACCACTCTTTCAAAGAGCTATATGGCGGACAAGTCTTTTTTGGAGTGGATAAAGAGTAAAATTAGTAAGTATAAGAGTGAATTGGCAGCCTTTTACTGTATTTTTTCAATCGAATCAGAGTGGATTTCACTCCCAAAAGACTTGTCCGCCATATAGCTCTTTAAAGTGGTTTCACTCTTTTACATTAAGAGAGTACAATGGCGCTGCGGTGGGTGAGAGAACGGTGGGCACGTGCCTACAAGCAGGCCTTTCCCAGGAGCCCCCCCCCAGCCCGCCATTCAGAATTTTGAAATAAAATGAGGTCCCGTACAAAGGCTGAGCGAATGATACAAATGTTCAAGTATTACGCATCATGCATTGTACATGCAGGATGAAGGCCTGAGCTGGGGACTACATTACGTGAGCACCATGCAGCTTAACCCAGATGAGTGGCCATAATATCACAGCCAGGCCTGATGTTTACCCCATTAAACAATCAGTGATATCAAACCAAGTGTATGTACTCACCAGCTCCGTCCTATTGAGGCGTGATGTCCTAATTAGACTACACTTTCATCCTATTATATAGTTTTTACATTAAACAGAAACGTCTTCATACTTACATGGAGTCAGGGAGTAGTATGTTAGGTGGGCGTCCCGGACCACTTCTATAAAATATCATTTTATACTTTAGCCTCAAAACTTATAAAATGATATTAATAAAAAAATACTTTTAGTAATCAAAAATAAATTTTTGTAGAATACAAAAGTACTTTTAACGAAAAGTACTTTTGTTAGAGAAAGAGATAAGTTTTTTTAAGTACTTTCGTTAAAAAAAGATTGTGTAAGAAAAGTGAATTTTAATAAAGAAATGTGTTTCTTGGAGATCTTTGAGCACATTGAAAGCTCGAGAAAAGAAAGTGATCCCGGGACGCCACCTAACGCATACTGCGGTGGTGAGTCTGACTCTACTAAAAAGGTGGAAATAACGAGTCATTATTATCTAGTTTAATAATAAGATGGACAAAATATTTATCAAAATACATTACCCCAAAGAATTGAAAGAGTTTGCGCGAGAACACATTGGAAGAATAATTCTCGTACCAAAACAACAAGAATAAAATAAACAAACGCAGTTATTACAACAGCAGTTAAAAAAGTATATAAAACGGCAAAACAAAACCATTATATGATTAAATTTGAAAGCTGAATTGAGAAGCGTATGGCAGTTGAAAAGTATTGAGTTACCACCACATGGCGCGGATCCAAGGCATGATTGATAAAAAAAAAGACTACATCAACGCTATTAAAAATTTTCACGGACGAGAAACAGGTTAAGTTAAAACCTAATATTAACGGTGGTGGTAGATATTTACCCGATACGAAGAATGGTCGTTCCATGAATCCTAACGAAAAAGATTTAAATATATATTTTGGTGACGGTAAAACCAAAGATAATCGCCAAGTTGGGTATCTGGACTTGCAGGGAGAATTTACCGCGTACAAGTTTATGATATTTATGCGCGTTAAATTAGCAGAAAACTTACCGGCGGTACGGTCGATTTTGCCCGAACCAAATTTTCATAATAATAGACAAATTGTTTTATCAGATTTGGATGACATTGAAAATATATTAAATACAGTTTTTTCTGCACAAATTTCAGAAGCTTTAGAAAAATGGGACTCAAAGAGGGCAGCCCCGGATGGGAGGTAGATCAGCCTCATAGCAAATGGAATATTGCAATCGCTAGAATATCTCAACCTTTGAGAGGTGTAGTTATATATCGAGCTATGCGATTATATAAAAAATAAAAAGCGTGCATCAACGTAAAAACAAAGATGACGGTGCTTTGCGATGGGCTTTACGCGCTCATTGTTTTTTCCAGCGAGCGACCATGTCGATGGAACAGAGTAAAGTACCCGATTGAAGACGGTTTCACAATTTTTACAATATCAAACACCAACACCAATAAGCCAAATAAAGCGATTAGAACAACAAAACGATATAGCGATAGAACGTTTTTTGGTTGCGGAGTCCAAAAACGATACTAGTTTACAAACTTAGCGAACAACCCGTGAAACTAGATCGCATGAAATTTATTTATTGAGTTCATAAAGAAAAAGAAGAATTAGATCCTCCACTACGTTTGCGGATTAAAGATATAAATAAATTACTTACGATCAAACGAAATTTACAATCCTCGTAAGCATTTTTTGTTTGAAGGATGTTTGCAAGGTTTTTTCGACAAGCGTATCTCGAAATCACGTAAAAATGTATGTAGGAATAAACGACAGACCGACGACAATTTGTTGTTATGCCGGAAAAAGGTAAAAAACGATGCAGTTAAATTTATAAATTTTCATAAAAAGATGAAAGTTTCATTCACGTAATATACGCCGACTTTGAAAGTATTATTAAAAGATGTTGGTAGATGTAGAAACTCTCTACGAGTACTACACAGAAACTACAAGAACACATTGTTTTGCGGTTATTCGTATATTAGAGTTCGTTGCGACGGGTGAAACTAGCGTAACCCCTATACGTACAGGGGAAGACGCGGCTAAACATTTTAAAACTAAATTAGAGCTTGAAACAAGAAAACAATCAACAGAAATATTTAAAAACCCTCTTAAAATAATAATGATTCTAAAGAAGATGTAGAATATTGTACAACTCTGCTAGCGAGTGTTGGATATGCAGAAAAAAGAAGTTTTAAAGGCTTCTATAACTCTAACGACAAGAAGATTTTAGCGAACTGATACGGTGAGTAGAGATCATTGTCACATTACGCGAGAAAGTATAGAGGCGCAGCACATGGCTGCTGTAATTTAAGAACTAAGTTTAAAACCAAACAGAACTTTTATTTCCGGTCGTATTTCGCAATTTGCGAGGATACGATTCTCATCTCTCATTATGCGAGCCGCAGGTCAAACGCGACAGGGAAATCCTAACGTGTAACTTCCAAACAATATCAGAAAAATATATTTCCCTTTTCAGTAGAGCAACTTCGGATTTATAGACAGCGCTCAATTTTTATTGGCGTCGTTGGATAACTCGTAAAATCAAACGATTCTTTCGATTACAACCAGACTCGAACCACTCTCTCGAAAAATTTAATTGGCGTCAATTTCGGATAAACTCGTAAAATCAAACGATTCTTTTCCGATTCACAGCCGAACTCAGAACCCTCTCTCGAAAATTTGCAATCTGTTAAAAGCAAAGTGTTATCCTTACGAGTACATGGATAGTTTTGAAAAATTTAAAGAGACGCGTCTTCCTTTACAAGAAAGATTTTTATAGTAGTTTAAACAACCAACACATTACCAAAGAACAATACAGAGCATGCAAAGAGATATATTTCATACCTTTGATTGTAAAATTTAGGAGCCCCTATCCACGATTTATACGTGCGTACCGATACTTGCTTATTGGCGGACGTGTTTGAAAATTTCCGTAATATACTTGCACGAAACAATACGGTTTAGATCCGGCTAATTATTATTATATACTAATAGTCCTGGTCTGAGAGTCAGGACAGCTTTAATTGAAACATTCTAAACAAACTTTAGAATTACTCACGGACGTTGACATGCATTTTATTTATAAGAAAGAGTACGCGCGGAGGGAACGTGCATGGTGAGGTAAACGATACGCTAAAGCAAATAATGTTTACTTAGACGACTTCACGACGAATCGAAACCGTCGAGTTACATTACGTACTTGGACGCGAATAATTTATACAGCTACGCGATGAGTCAACGCTTGCCGACGGGTAATTTTAAATGGATGACGTCATCACCAGATAATAGACAAACTGGAGAGCAGGGACTTAAACCGAACAAAGGATGCTTATTTTAGAAAGTTGATTTAGAATATTCCAAAGATTTTACGATTCTCACAACGCATTTCCACTCAGCGCCAAGAGTCTTTAAGTAGTACCGAAAGAATGGATGAGCAGTATCAGCTCAGTGTTAATTGAAAGACAAGCCGCTCCAAACGTCGTCAAATTGGTTCCAAATTTTTACGATAAAACGTAGTTACGTTCTTCATTATCGTAATTTTGCGATTGTATTTACAACTCAGATATGGAAACTAACTAAAAATTCATCGCGCGTTTTTGGGGAATTTGACGAATAGTCACGTTGGATGAAATCGTGCATCGATAAAAACACTCAACTCAGAAAACTCGCGACGAGTGATTTTGAAAAAGATTTATACAAACCTCCCATGAACAATTCAGTTTTTGGAAAGACGATGCGAAAATGTGCGAAAACGCGTCAACGTAAACTTGAAAACGGTTAAACGACGGAAAAAGCGGAAAATCAAATTAAAGACTTATCTCTAAACCAAATTTTGCAGGGCGAGATTTTTTGATAATGAACTAGTAACTTGGCAGTTCACATGCACAAAACAAAACTCATTCCTCATACCATACCAGTTTACGTAGGAATGAGCGTACTGCCAGTTATCTAAACATTTTAATGTATGATTTTTAACCACGATCAATTAAAGAAGAAATACAGCGAGAGGTTGTGAGTTGTGCCACATACGGATACGGATAGCTTGTTGTTGGAAATTCAAAACTCGAGATGTTTATAAAGATATGAAAAAGACAAGCATTTATACGAGTTTTAGTAATTATAAAACAAGATCATTTTCTATTTTCTGAAGAAAATAAAAAAGTGATTGGTAAAAATGAAAGACGAGACCATGGCAGAACTCTAATCTCTGAAGTTGTTTGTTTGAGGAACCTAAGAATGTATTCGATACTTTTATCGGACTGAAAACAAATAAGAAAAACTAAGGGTTAAAAAGACAAGTTTTAAGAACAAGAAATATATTAAGCTTACGACCGTTATCAACAAGTTTTTATCTCAAAAGTATGTTACGCTACTATCACCCTATGAATTTTCATTAGGCATTTTGAAAAACGTCGACTATATACAACTCGAATAAATAAAATATCGCTATCACCATTTAGACACAAGAGAGGCACATTTTAGAAGACGGAATAGGCACTCACGACTTACGGTCACCTATAGTCTTAACGTTTAACGCGCAATTACGATCTCTTTTACAATTACGATCTCTTGTGGTGATATTACAGTCTCTCATCGCAACAATTAGTCTAATTACAATTACAATTACGGCATGATTGGAGGATTTCTCTGTATCTCTAGGAATGAATTTGTAATTCTTGTTTTACAAAACTACAGGCAGGCCCCGCGTCCAAGTCGGCCATGTCTAAGATGGGTTGATTCGCGGCTTTCATCGTTTTAGATATTCTATATGCCGTTATATGCTCCATATACGGATCTGTGGCGCGGCGTCTCGTATCTTTTCAAGCTTCCCACCCAGGCGCATATAGATACCTAATTAAGAAGCTGTTGCTCGAAGTTCTTTTTCATTCTTACAACAAACTGGCGAGGAGGCTGAGGTTTTGCTCGACGCTACGTAATTTAATCGCGTCTTTAGGTTTTAAATTAATGAGCCTCGTCGTCATCATTGTTTAACGCTTTTACGACTAACGGCAATCTTTTAACCCATTTCTCTATTTCTCATATCGGTTGCTATTTCTTGCGCATATTGATGCGAAAAGCAATCTTTCGCTCAAAGTTCCTATTAAATCGCTCCACTATACCTAGAGCTCTGCATGATTTACCAGCACCTCCCCTCTTTTGTATTACAACATGTTGTTTGCTCATTAATACACCGTTTACGCTGCTCGCAAGTATTTTCCAGGATCGACTTTTATAATTTTTGGCCAAGAACAATAACGAACGTTTCGCTAAATCTTCTCAAACGCGTTACCGCCAACAGCCAGCCGTTTTTATCAGTTAACGGTTGTGCTTAGCACTTTATATCTACTGGCGCTTCATCTACAACGGTTAATGCGTACTTGTACGTAATTCTACCAACGCTACATCGTGCGGGAAGAAATAGCAGGTCTGCTTGAGTGAACCTCATTCAGTTTTCAGGCGTACTATTACACTACCTGGTTGGTCTTCCGGATATGTATGTTGGATAGGGTAAATAAATTTGCCTGGCTAGCGCTTGCTTTTTATCCACTGTCTAACTAGATTTTACATTCACCCTTTACATTTCTTCAATAGCCGAAGCTTGCTGATCGCATCTCTTGATAACCTTTGTAATATGTCCTTTCGGACTATATAATAAGCGTTTTGAAAGTTTTAGTTTTATCGTTTATCCATTTAATATTTATAAATATATTTTATTCAGCGGGTATGAGCGAGTTTGGTAAAAATGGGTCCTTGTTTAACCCGCCTTTCATTACCAGCCAGTTATGGCAGAATTACCGCTTCTTTACCACAGTAATTAGGGCCCCAACTGTCACTTCAGCACCAGTGGGTTTTCACAATTTCCCCTCACATTGAATTAGCGCCCTCACACGGCAGGAATACACACTTTTTAACTTTCTCATTTTATTATGTAGCAAATGAGTATACAAAAAGGGAGGAAAACATTGTTACCAAAAAACTAAATATTTGGATCAATATTTTACTTGCATAAAGTAAATGTAATACAAGATGGGTGATATTTCATGCAAATACGGTACAGGTATACGATTTTTTTCCATGTGAAAAACAACTTGGATGTGAGATTTTTGGGGGATGTTGTTTGGTTATCTACTTGAAATGAACCATTTACTTGTATTCAGTGTAAATACATCACAATCAATACTAACACCCCACCCCTGATTCAATGTTGGTTTTGGACTAATCTGCAGATTTTTAGAGTGTAAAGCAAAACAATTAAATATTTGGATCAGTATTTACACCTAATATAAATAATACAAATGGGTGATATTTCATGCAAATACAGTACAGGTATAAGATTATTTTTCCATGTGAAAAACAACTTGGATGTAAAGGATTTTGGGGGATTTTTTTGGTTATCCTACTTAGAAATGAACCATTTACTTGTATTCCAGTGTAAATACATCACAATCCATACTAAACCACCCCCCACCCCCCAATACAATGTTGGTTTGGACTGCGCTAATCCTAAACGGCTTGTCCGGCCATTTCCCAACATTGAGAACCCAGGGAGTTTGAGAGGCAAATAGTATAGATTTACAATCAAGTGATGTGAGTATTTCATCAAGCAAGGAACTATGCACATAGAGTTGTGCTATTGTTTACAGATCATCTTTGTTTGTTTTCGCCTGCCTAATTTTTCGGTTACTACCAAACAATGTAGTCTAACGTTTCTTTTCCATTGGGTTTTTGCCAGGGATAGTGCTGTTGCCCTATAATATCAAACTCAATAGGAATATGGTATCTCAACTGACTTGTTGCGTTACGTTCCCAGCCAGCAAGCCCTGTACAATCCCTATCTTACAACGAAAATCAAGGTTTACTGACATTTTGTTTCCCTGCTATACAATTGAATATTATACTCTGCTATTGACAAGCTACAAATATTCAGCATATGGAAAAAAATAACTCTTTCCACCATTTTCAAGCTTCTGTGTGTATGATTGTAGTACTGAAGAACATTGGTTATGCAAAGTCAAGTTCCACCCATGTTTTTTGTTGTAATCTTCAATACAAGTGGGCTTCATAACATCACAAAATCCACTTTGGACAAATCAGTGTTACTACATTATAGTTAAAGTGTTACAGATTTTTGTCTTGCCAAACGATACACAATTGCTTACCTTTCACCCAAAAAATGGGTCATCTCTTTTCTTCATTTATGTTTTTTTGGGGTTTTGCCGTACAATTGTTATTCCTGTAGCAAGTGTAACGAACAGTTCCACATCGAATCCTAGTTTGTAAGTTTATTTTAAGAGCTGGGCACAAGTATAGCTAATTATCTACAATAATATATTACGTGTCCCATATTCTTAAATCCATGGACCAGATCAATGACGACTTTTCCTGCAACTGTTGTTAGGTTTGGTGGATGGCAGTCTGATGACTTGAAATCGTCTGCATCACAAACAGTTTGGGTGTCGTCGGCTCACCGTATTACATTTCCAAAACGCACGTGTATCCTGTTTTGGGCTCGTTCAGGGGAGAAAGGCTTTAATGCACCCCGTTTGATAGGTTTTGTTAGGCATGTGCTGAACAAACTTAGCGTCCCTTAATTTCAACATACTCTCGTCTGGAGACAGATTCTGCGCAGGGTTATACAGTTTGAGAAGCTTTGGGACGAGGACTGCTATCAGGGCCGGCTTTGGAAGGTTGTCCCACACGTTTGGCCAGACTCTACGAGGAATTTGGTTATTTGAGAAACCGAAGAATTGAACTGAACCGATTTCGGGACGCGGTCGACGGGTAGAATGGGATGCGAAGAACTTCCAGATCGTGACCAGTACATCTTGTATTGAGAGGATTTGTTTAATACCCATAGCAATGAGAAGTACTACAAATGCCATCATTTCTGGGATACGGTTGGGTGCCGGAGATTGTTGACCAAGGTTGATTCTGTTGTTTGCTGCGTAGCGATTAGTCTCATCGACGAGTATATCCACGAGTTGACAAAAAGCCAGCTTGAAGATCACTACTGCCGACAGTGTGGCAAAGTCACCGGTGGTGGAGATTTCCATTGAATTGCACAAGTCCACCCTCATCAATAATGAATATGATCGTTCTTGATCTCCGGTCGGCTGTCACGCTTGCTGGTAGGTGAGCTGCAACAGAAAATACAATATCTCAATGCTGCATGTGCACGGGCCGCAGGGAGTTCATGCGCAAAATGAATATTGTGCTGAAAAAAAATCATGGCCAGATTCCATCCACTCCTCCAAACTCGTTTATCGATAAATTTTTCGTTTTAATGTGGGTTAGCAGATGTGAATTTAACTTCTTGCATAAATACGACTTGTAAAGGGCCTTTCAGCGAATACAAGGCTATTCTTTTGGAAAACTTGAGACCTAAGAGTGCATTTTCAACCTGTTAACGCTAAAACAACACGACCAGCTATGGGTAAATGTTAAAAATTTCTATGCTATATCTATATACATCAATGTCGTCATCAACTTGCTGTTTCAATGAATACAAATATTACCCCAACAAACTACCTAGTGTACATTTTACTTGACGTTTTGACAGTCAGGGGTGAGGTTGGTCAATCGTAAGGGATCCTTTTTCTAAATTACATTACTCAACTCAACAGTTTAGCAACATAATGGCCCCGCTATATCTAGGAAAATAAGATGAATTACGTTAATTTGCATTGGCCAGGAAGTAACGTTAACTGTGTGTGTGGTTGTTGTTTTACTGTGATTTTGGCCTACCTTCAAGTTCAACGTCGTCGTCGTCATCAAAATTACTTCGTCATCGATTCTGAGCCACCGCTTGCCAAAATCAGCCAAAAATGCCGCGCATCATTTATGTCGTTTTCCATCATGATTGCAACTAAATTCAACTGACCGTTGCGGAAGCGGAAGTGGACGCCTGCACCAAAAACCACAAAGTGACGCCTTTCTTTCATACCTTCATTCCTGTCAATAGGGCATAACTTAAAACAACTCAAAGCATTTTCAGGTGGTTGATTGGTCGCCGTCGGTCGTCAAGACGTACCGATTCCCGGCACCTTTGGGAAACCCACAGGAAGGGCGTATCACAACAAAGGCTCTTTGCAGAGCCCGTGCGGGATCGAAAGGGTTAACTAACCACATTTGCGTCACTATAGATAATCCAATCGTTGCGGTGGTTTAGCCGTCTTTTATATCTAATTTCCTAAATCGAGCCGGTTTCATTTTAAATATTTTTTCGCCGGGCGTACTGTATAAAACGACTAAAAGAGTCACTGCTGGCGCTGTGATAAACAAGTCAGCGATTGTTTCTATCTATCGGCGTGAGACGCGGCCCCATAATCGTTAAATATAATATTTAAAAACTTTTTATTCCATTTCACGAAACGATGGTTCTCGTCGTCTGCGAAAGCGGGTTCTCAGCAGGGTTAGCAGATCAGGTTTTGAACGGTTCGTTTGGCGTCTGTTGGTTCTGGGTCTGCTGTCTAAACAGCCGTAAGCGATACCCCTAATCGCTTCAACCAATAACTACATCGATGACAAAATAAGCTCGTTTATTCTCGACGGGTTGTTTTCTTCCACGACTCGGCGCATCGCGAAACGTTTCAACGCTTTCGCGGGTTGTAAAGTTGTAATTTTTTCTTTTATTAATTTCGGCTAGTCTTTTCAGCCACCAACTCTATTTAGGTTTTTTGGTTTAGTCTAGCTTTGGTTGGGTTACAGTCTTCGGCGTTGAAGTTTGCGGTTGCATCCGGTTCGGTTGCAATCTGCTCGTTCGTTTCAATAAAGCTTTTATTATCTACAAGATTCTTCTTTTCTTTTAAATGTTTACCGTAATTAGCGAAGCGCTGAGCGAACGATCAACATGCAGCACAGTATGTTCACACGCCACGGTAAGCATGGTAGAAATGAACGGATCTTTTCTAAATCTGAAATTAATTTGCAACCCCATCATCAATTTGAAATCATAGCCCGTCTAAATCATACGATTTAAACTAAATCCTAATAGTTTGGCGTATAGCGTTATAATCTAGCGCTACTAAAGACTGAGTAATATCGCGACTAATTTAGTTTCGTATTACGTGTGCCGCGCGTCTCGCTCTTCAGTGAACAAAGCTTCAATATCGCTAACGCTTAGTTCTTCCGAAAACTTTTCGAATCTCCTCCACTACAACAGATAAAGACATTTTGTTTCAACGACGTATCATCATTGATATTGTCATCGCCCGCAGTGTTACCAGTGGATTTTCGTTTAGTTATGTGCTTCTTCCATTTATTACATTAGAATAATCGTTAAATTGCAAAAAAAATATAGGAAACCAATAAATTAATTTCAGTGTATCGACGTTTAAGTTCGTTAGGTTAAACGTTGAATCTTTTACTTGTTCAGCAGATATGCTCGTAATATACCTTTTTTACTTTTTCAGTATTCTCGTTTAAAACTTGCCACTAGGTTTCTCTTTCTTTTTCATTAACAGAGGAAGTTGGTTAAGATTATATATAAAATCATTTACTCGTTCAGCAGATATATTCGTAAATATAACTTTTACTCGTTCAGCATTCATATTTATAAATAGATCTTATAAATATTTATTAAATACGAGACAACAACAGGTGTAATTACTAATGACCTAGTGGTGATACTCTTAACCTGTGAGATCGCTCAACGACTATATGCAACCCTGCAGTAACATGTAACATGTAGTAACATGTGGTAACGTGTGGGTAACCTATGGGTAGTGCTAGAGAGCCTACAGTAATTGCTCAACGACCACAGTGGCGACCTGCTAAACGACCTACGGTGCTCAGCGACCTCTCAACGTACTACAGTAGTTGCTCAACGACCTACGGTAATTACTCTTAACCGGTGGTAGTGCTCTTAATTTAAGTGGTAGTTGCTCTTAATTTGAAAGTGGTAATTGCACAAGACTGTGGTAACCCTACAGGCAACCCTTGGTCACGTATTTCATAATCCGTGCCAAGTGATCCGTTTTAAAATCAACTTGCGATGTAAAACTCGTTTAGTTGCTCATTACGAAAGGATCTCGTAACTCTTCGTCGGAATAACATCATTTTCTCTAAGACAATTCTCGTACAGTCTCTATCTTTACAATAAAACAAACACACCCATTTTGAGTTGTTCTAAGTCTTTCAATACGCTATTATATTTTTGCGAAAGAATCCAACTGTGTTGTACGTGTCTACCGCTCATGAGGTTGAGTAATCATACATTTATTATTCTCGTCGTATTTTATAATGTAACTGTTGTAAGCGCTGCAATCGTCTATAATAAACAACGTTCTTATTTGAAAGCATCATATAAATTTGTAGCCCTATTCAGCGATATGTCGTTTAAATCGTTAACGTGTACGTTATCGTCGTTTAGAACCCATTTCTTTTGTACGTATCGTTGTAGCTTAGAAGATGGTGGGGCATAATGTATAACGATATTTTGAAATATTTCAAATATTCATTTCTAATAATTCGGCTCAAATTCAGTTTTTCGCATCCCGGTGGCGCAATTAACGGCGTGTGGATGTTAGGTAACATTTCTTTTTACTATAAGCGGCCCGGCGTTTTAAATATCCGCGCCTTAATAATCTACCAGTCAAAACGACGAGTTTATAATATTTAGTTAGCACGCGTGCACTTGATAATAAAACCACACATGTTTAGTTCACCCGCATTTTTCGGCTTCTTTTTCAATTTGAATAGTAATTCCTTCAGCTCAAGTTTTAGCACTCGTCTTGCTTCGATGTAATTATTATCGGTACTCGTTCTTAAATCTAAATAAACCATGTATCGATTTAGAAATAATAACAACTGGTTTGACGTTACTCAAAATTTAACGCTTGTACGACAGCGCATAGCGTGTTGTTGTTTTCGAATCACCGAAATATTTTGAAATCTCTTCAATGTTGATACACGCATTTCCGTGCGTAGGTTGATTGGGTTGCCTTCGATAAACAATCAGGCATTATTTTCGGATTATAAAACGTTGCTTTCTTTCAGCAGTGGGTTCTCTGAAATAAAACAATATTCTTTCCTTGTACACTTTTGCCGGGGTATTTAAATTGTGTTCCACATCGTGTCGCTTTTATTTGCGCAGGTCACGCTTTGTCTTAATGCGCGATCAACGCAATATCTCAACCGAGAGGTATATTGATTTTCCAATCGTTCCGAGCGAGTTCAGCATATGGGCCTGGAATTCTAAAGGAATTCCGCTTATGATATATTTCCGCGGAATCGTCGGTGGTTGTCCGTTGAAAATTTAAACGCACGAGTTCAAAGTCAGTCGTCTCCGATGCTGACTGATATGGGATGGTCGGTCAACAATTCAAAATCGAGAATGTAATACCTATTTTTATACGCGTCCGCATTAGCTTTATCTTTTCCTCCGTTACCACTTATATTTTTATCGCTAGCGTCTATTCTTAATTTAGTCACGTTTGCATCTTCGATTCCTTGATAAACTAAATTTTCGCGTTGATCTTTAGTTGTCATTCGTCCTTGTAACAGTGAACACATCCGTCGTCTAGTAAATATTTCATTTCCTTCCATTTTAATAATTATATATGTTTGATGGCTCTATAATGTTCTTTCAACGTTCTGGCACCATCAACTCGAGCCCCAGCAGGTTCCTATAGTGAAAGCTAATCACGCGATGTGTGTGTTGGGACGACGTCATTTAATTCAATTGGAAAGCAGACCGTCAACAATTGGATTTTCGGTAATGGGTACTCGGATTGTTACATAATGACGACTTGACGCAATCCTTTTGCACCTCGTGGTTCTCTTATTCTGTATAGATTCAACACATCTCCCGATACGTATTACTAGCCATATTTATAACATATAAACATAATAATTTTTTTATCTTTAAAAGAAACTATAATTTACCAAACTATATTTACCTGACACAGTTTTGACAACCTCTTGTTGTACGTATGGACTGGCTAAACAGCCGATCCACACGGCTTAAGAAGGAAAATGAACAATATAACGGCTAGTAATTCAAAAGAACCGCTGGAACGAGGAAGAACAAAACCAACAGTTATCACACAAAGAACCATGGATTAATATTCAAATAAACTTAACATCATAATTTATTTATAACAACCGACACTACCATTCGAGAACGCATTATAACTACTAGAAACATCTTTACATAAATAAAGAGAACTTACACATAATAGCCAAGCGAAGTTACAAGCGGTTATAAAAAGCAAAAGGTGCTCTGCCGGCGGCTGAACACGGGTGACGGCTGAGCTATGTCTAACGGTGACCAACAACGATATTGACAACATCAACAGCGAAGAAGGTATGCAGGACGACGACCTCCATCATCAGCCAGTTCCGGGGTCCAGCAGCACTCACTGTATACGCCACAGTCAGGCGCCAACTCCGGCATCCCTCAGCCGAAGCGATAGAAACAAAAACACTACCCAGCCGCACCCCATGATCCACTGCCCACAGAGAGCTGCTTACTGGGTTTACGTACCCATTTTATACAGGGCCCGATTTGGTTAAATGAGGCCAAACATAATGCCGCCGTACAGCCTGTCCACAACATACTAAAGAACACACAAACATAAAAAGAAACATATGGAAGAATACAATCACCAGGATCATTTAGAAATTCCCAAGCTCTGGGCCAGGGAGGAAATAAAGGGTGTTAAAAATCCTCGACTGTAACAATGTTTTAATTCCTTTAAAAATACAAACTTGTAATTTTTTTTGGAATAATTTTATAAAAAAGTGACAAATAAACTATATATTTGCAAACTATAATAATTCTTTATCTTTTTAAAAATAAAAGATTGTGTCTACTATAGCGATGATGATCCGGTGGCGCTGTAATTAACGCGTTAGCATTTACCGAGATCAATTTTTATTTAATGATTTACGTGGCGACGCGAAAACGACTGGTAAGAACGTAAAAACGGTTGGCGATTGAGCAACTTTTTCGAAGCTAGAGATGAATTTAGCAAAAAGCGTTTCAAATACCATAAGATTATTTATAACGAAAAGAAATACAAAAAAAAAAAGAATCGAACATGCCGAAGAACATTTAATAATATCGATGATGAAGTGGAATGAATGAATAATTCCTCGAGAGTTAGTAGCGAACGGTAATGCAGGTACCTCTTGATTCATGATGAACCTCTCAACTATCAAACTACTACGTTTCTAGCAGATCAAAAAACGCGAAATTGTGTTATAAATGCCTGGAATGAGTATTGTGGGTTACGCGAGTTATCAAATTATTGAAAAAGATAAAAAAGTAATTATAAAAATGGCGGAAGGAAAGCCTATATAGGGGATATGGATCCGATTTTTGAAAATCCAGATGAAGAAAGAAGATAATGATGGATATATATGAATGATATGTAACAACTTGGGTGATATTCCAATAGAACAAAGAAACTTCTTTTTAGTGCTACCGACTTTATCTCACGAAAATAGAATGTACGTAAAAATAGTCGATGATTTTATACGAGTATGAGGTTTTTAAGCTCTATAAAAGGCCTATACTAGATTCAAGTATAAACTAGAACTAATGAAAACTAAAAATTAGGTTTACTTTTTTTATAAAGGCAATACAGAAATACGATTAACTAATTTAAAAACGGGTGGATTTTAAAGTAGGGATTCGATCAAAGAGTTTAACTGGAAGTGATTTAACAGCTTTCGGCCCCAAACATAAATCTATTTCTAATATTATAGGAATTGCAAGCTTAGACGTAGTAATAAAAAGAAATTTAGATGGAACAATTAAGCCGTCATAAATTTAAAAATCCAGAGGCTCTAGCAATCCAGATTTTTAGTACAAATTCAGATGGCGCGTTTGGTCGTAGAAAGAGTACCATCTATAACTCAACAACGCGTAGAAAAATCAATACAAGTTCAAGGAAGCTATCGAAATATGGCTACTTTCGAGAGATCAAAACACTCAAACAGGGAATTAAATATAGAGTGGCGAGAAATAGAATCGCTCAAGCATGTATTGTGTCTACGAGTCCGGGTGAACAATTAAAATCTTTTAAGTAAATTAAAAACACTGACAAGAATTTATGATGATATGAAAAAGTAATTAGCGACGCTGAAGAAAGAGAGAGATTGAGTAAAAATGATGTAGCGACGCTGAAGAAAGAGATTGATAAAATCACATCAAAGTGTCATCAAATTGCGAGAACTAGTAGACGATAAACAAATTCTTCGTGAAACAAATTGATGCACTCATGATTACGTTCTTCACGTGGTCAAATCAAAGAATTAAAGGAAACCCAGCTTAAAATGTTAGAAAAGGGATATTACGTTGGGAGATAAAATTAAAACTTTTATTTAGAGAACAGGGTATAACGTGTGGTCAGTATATTAACGGCTTTTAGTATGACCATCGCTTTATCGTTGAAGCGATTACCAGCGTCGTAAATTCAGTTATGCAAAACCTACGCCACACCACCAGAACCGCGCCTGCACCACCGGAACCTAGTGAAGGCGGTGTAAAAGTGGATAGAAAAACATTTAAAAATTTAGCGAATGTATTATCTAAACTAGGTGCGAAAGCTTTAGCCGCTTTACCGGCTATTATAGGATCGGTTGTAGTTGGCAGTTATTTAAAACAGCTTCAACGTGATTACGTGAGCGGCTGAACATTTATAGCTGGCGCTAAGTGGAGTTGGAGTATTAGTTTTAGCCTATACGCAGAAAATGCTAAAATAACAATTCGTAAATCATAATACCGAGCGTGGTTAAACGGTGAAACCAACAACCAAAGAATTTTTCTTCTGTGACCATCTTCTTTTACCGTAGATTCTAACTCGTGGTCTTCTTTACCGTAGATTCTTTAACTCGTGGTCTTCTTTTATCGTAGATTCTAACACGTGGTCTTCTTTTATCGTAGTTTCTAAAAGAGTCTTGCGAGTGTGCTATAGAAAGATATTCTGAATCGTCTTGTACGTGTTTAGCAGTTTGAGGTAGTTGCGTTTGTTCTAGCGGTAGAATAGGAGGAACAACAGGCGTTGAATTCGTATTTAAATTTGAACCTAAAGATAAAGATAAACCACTCGTCGCTATTAATAAATTATTATTGTATCCGACGTATGTTCCTATTCGTAAATTCATATCGCTCGGCATCATGTATAAATTTTCTCCGATGGCAAATTGGTAATTGCGAACGAGCGTATTGTTATACATCTTGATATCGTTGAATACTAGTTTGTAAATCAACCGGAGAGTCAATTTCTGATTCGGTTATATTTATAAATTCACGTTGCGCGTCTAAACCGGTACCACCCGCTAAAAATGAGCTTTTTGCTTGCGCTTGAGCTCCTAAAATCGCGTAAACGTACGTTCTTATAGAATCGTTAATTCGTTGCGTACCAACGTCCGTAAAACCTACAGACACGCCGATTATAAATTTTGACCAAGCTGTTTTAACGCTATTAGATTGTAAAATGTAACTTACTCTTATAGTGTGTTCTTTTCGATTATGCACTCCATCGTCAAAAGCCATTCTTGTTTCACCCACTGGCCTGGGATCGTTTAGAGAAATAAGGCCAGTGGCGGGATTTAAAATAGAATTGTCGTAGTTGTGACCGGGCACGGGTTCGTATCCTCTACTTCCGATTTGATGCCAATAATAAGCGGTACCTAGTCCATCGCTGTACGCATCAACTCGTTGTTTCCAATTAGTGTTTTGCGAAGGTGAAATTCTTTTACACAAGTTTTTATACGCGCTTATATTGATATTGTTATCGAGCGCGTTAAAATAATTTTGAAAAGATGTGGGGCAACTCATTTCTTTGAGTAACCGTCTAATTTGATAATAGACGTGAAATCTAAAAAAACTACGAATTATCACGTTCGAATGGTTCAAATGATAATAACTCACGCCGCATCTCGTCGTAGCGCAATACGTCGCAAAATTTATTTGATTTTGATAAAAAATTAGCGGATTATGATGATAATCATCAACAACTTTATCACCGACTACTTTAGGTAACTTGTAGTTGCTGAAAACATTGTTAAAACGAACGTTAAAAAACTCGTTCTTGTTTATTTAAATATTTATACTTGTTAAATCTCCATCGTTAAAATCGAGAGCGCGCTTTAAAATTTCCGGATGCTGGATATGAATACTTATAATTACTCTTGAATGTTAATGGAAACGTCATTTATTATTATTTACTATTATAAATTCTAAATAATAAAATGTACCATACATTTGAAATCGAAATTATAGAAAGGTGGATCGATTAAATTGGATAACGTTATCGATAATCGGCGAGACAATCTCGATTATATTACACAGCGCGTAAACATTTGGGTGGGATATTACAACGTGCGTAAAAAGAAGAATAATCGTTCGTACGCAGGGTGAGACAGATGATGTTGTAACGTTTATCGAGCCCGGGCTTTACAACATCAACGAAATTACCGATGTTATAACGAAAGATAATCCTTGGATCACGTTTGCAATCGATAAAAGACGGGCGTCTTTGCTGAAATAACTCAATCAAACAAGTCTATTAAATTTACTAGCAGGTTGTCTAATTTGCTGGGGTTTCACAACGAATTTCTAACCGTGGGAGAATACGGCAACAAAATCGACGTACAACTTTTTAAAATTTTATACATTCATTGCGATCAAATTTCTACGACCGATAATTATTTCAACGGTAAACCTTGCAATATTTTAAACGCTTTTCCTTTGCAAGACGCGGCGTTCGGCGAAAGCATGTACATGGAATATAAAAATCCATCGATGAAAAAATTAAAGATTGGTACTTTAAACGAGTTGACTTTTCGAGTTAGAGATAGCAAAAGCAGAGATATACATAATCACGGTTTCCCCATTATTTTAAATATAGAAATACTATAAATATGGCGAGCATTTACGGACCCAGTCGTATAACGAGCAGTGGTGATGTTGGTGTAGCCTCTAAAGACGAAATTGCACGAACATCGTCTAGCGAACATCATGGATATTTAAACAGAGATGAAATTTTACAAAGAACAATTCTCATCGAAAAATATAACGTTATACTCGGATGGCACGCTACGTTTAAACAACCTTTTTTCATGTTTAACGTTTCACCTACATACTGCAGTATTTTTACGCAATTTATAAAAACTAATAGTTTTGCTACGCACGCAGTAACGCGTGATTATGCACCCAACATTTATTACATTCCTTCGCCGGAACGAAATGAAAAATTTCATTTTATCGATAATGAAACGCAGCATCTCAAGTACGAAATGTGTTTCAAAATGCGCGGCGTTCAAAAAGTTTTTGTAGAGGCGACTTTTTTTGGCTCATTAAATTCAAAAATCTGTTTTAATATTAAAATTAAAAGTTTACCGTTAAATTAATATTTATATGTTATAAATATGGCAGTATTTACGGACCCAGTCATTACAGCGAAACTAGCGTAAACGCCGCACCAGAAAGTGTGCAGCATACAAAAACTGGCCACCTTAATCCAAGTGAACTTTTAAAGACCGGCGTTTTTTATTATGATTTCAATTTTGAATTATTTTGGTATCCAGATGCAATAAGAATTTATATATTTGAACACGTAATGTTTTATTCATTCTTTGCTAAAGTGAATATAGGTGAAAATAATTCTTATTCTATAGTGAAACACAATTAGATGGTGATGCGGAGAAAATTTTTAATTTTCCCCCAAACTTTAATTTTACGAGTGAACCGCGGTATTTAGAATGTGTATTATGCTGCGTTATAAATACAGGCGGCCGTGATATCAAACAATATGTAAATATAATTTTTGTTGGCTCTTTAAACGATGGAATCTGTTACGAGATCGAAGTTAAAAATATTACATTAGATTAAAATCTTTACTATTAATAAACAATGATCAATCCTATAGAATCGACGAATGTACTTTATCCAAATTTAACGAATGACTCTGACGCGGAGCGTGCTAAATCAATTCGATTACAAAAAATCGATGATATTCAAAAAGAATTACGAATCGAAATAAACGAGCGTGAAGCCGTATATAAAAAATATAATAAAATCATCAACGCTTGTAACGTTGTAGAAACAATAGCTGAATTGGGTTGTATGGGGCAGCAGCCATCGGAATAGCTAGTATCGCCAAGGTCATATCGTCACCCGTGGGATACGCTTTAGAAGGTTTAGCTTTGGGGTTGGGTGGAGGAGCGTTCGCTCTCAGATACGCGAAAAATAAATGTATAAAAAAGCTAAAAAACACGATAAAATACGAATTTTAGCATTGAGTAAACTCAACACGATCGAAAACCACGTTAGTAAAGCTATCGAAGACGGTTACATCAGTCAAGAAGAATTTGTACTCGTATGCGAAGAGCGAGATAAATATTATAAAATGAAAGAAAAAATCCGTAATGTACTCGTTTCAACAACTTTACCAGTTAAAACGGAGGTTGAAACAGCCGATGCAAATGTAGAAAAAAAAATTCTTATAGAAAAACTTATGAGTTTAAAGTGAGCGTAAATAAAAATTATTATAATGTAGCGGAGCGTGATGATCAAAAACTCGCTTCGCGAAGACCCCCACCGTATAATTACAATTTATAATTTTCTTTCCAACAATTCTTTCATCACTAAATTATAATTTCGTCTAGCTTTTCCTCTCGCTACATTTAATATCTTTGCACATTTCGTACACAAACCTGCCTTTGCTTTTGTGCCCTTTTTACATCTACAACACGGAATGGGTATGCTCTGACCTCGCCGAATACGCCATCGATGCATCGGACAATAGACAACATCGCGCACACTAGTTCTACAACACTTGATGTTTTTACCAACTAAAAGCCATTCGCACAAATTCATCGCTCTCTCCATGTTGTGTTTATTATTAAACTAGATAATAACGATTCGTTATTTCAATTTTTTAGCAGAGCTAGACCACCACCAGTAGTATGTTAGGTGGGCGTCCCGGATCACTTTTCTCGAGCTTTCAATGTGCTCAAATATCTCAAGAAAATTACTTTTCTTATTAAAATTACTTTTCTTACACAATCTTTTTAACGAAAAGTACTTTTAAAAAAAAATCTATCTTCTCTAACAAAAGTACTTTTCGTTAAAAGTACTTTTGTATTCATACAAAAATGTGTTTTTTATTACTAAAAGTATTTTTTTATTAATATCATTTTAGTATAAAATGATATTTTATAGAAGTGGTCCGGGACGCCCACCTAACATACTACTACTCAGGTTACACCACTAAACCTCCGTATGGGTGCACCCCACTAAATAAACTCCCATAGAAACCAATCAATTAAAAACACTCGGTTATATTCTCATCCCAAAGTCATGCAGGGGACGACTTCGTAACAAGTGACTTTGTCACGGGCGATTGACTTGTTTCCCAAATAAACCAGGATTGAATTACAGGTCAAGGCTTACACCAACAATTCAGGCTATACAAATGGGCTAGTTCATCCCATGTACATGATTGTACATGTTTTGCATGATCGAACACACTGTGAAACCTTAACGTCGTTGCTATACAGTGTGTCTCAAAAAAATTGACCTCTCTTGGATGAGTACTGATAACTCTGTCAAAAATTATCAGATTTGGACGTTTGATGTCTCATTTTAAAGTGGAAAGGTGTATCTTTCAAACCATACCTACATTATCTATGCTGGTTACTCATTCTACGTCTGGCATTCCGTTAAATGTTGTTTGCATTTTTTTTTAGACACACTGTATAGTCTATGGTGTTCTAAAAAGGACACAGGCACGTTGCAAGAAGAGTGTTGTCGTGTCATTTCATTTCATTTCATTCATTGATTTCACAGGTACAAAAACAAATAAACACAAATTTACATTAAATTAACAGAAACATAAACAAAGGTAGCACCCCTGTAGGATTACAAAAAAGTAAACTAAATTACTGTCGAGTTGATCTCCTGATGCTACCACTTATTAAGAATTAAGTAAACAAATATTGAATCACACAAAGAACGATAAACAGCATGGCTTTAGGCACACTTTGAGATACAAAAACAATACTAAAACTAGAGGTATTGAGTTTGTAAAAAACAAACTCAGGGTGTTCGAGTGTGCATCATATGTGATGACGTCATCACCTAAAGTTGTTAAAAAACAAGATTTAGTTAAGAAGATATGAGCTTTCATAATATATAATTAAAATAACATATAATGTGCTATACTGAATACACTAACTTCCGGTTCAGTCATCCCATATAATTTTAAATTCTTCCAACCGTAAGTTCCGGTTCAATCATTTGACGTCATTCAGACTTCACAAAATCTTTCCTCATAATTGGGGTGTCAATTGTGCCAAATTTGGTATTTTCTTGAGATAGCAAAAAGTGACTTTTTTAAGAGCGATGACGTCACCAAATGATATTTTTGAAAAGAGCAGATCCCACTTAACATATATACCCAAAATGTTATTTCGAATACCCTTTCAGATTTGCGTCAATTTATAAAGAACGTGAACTTCCAGTTTGGACCGGAAGTAAGATTCAATAAGGTCATGTCTTTGTATCAAATGTCAAGTCCTCCATGTTCTGTATGATTGTGAAGGAATCAAGATATTATCTATTGTGGTTCACGAGATATAAAATATATTGTTTTAATTATAATTAATTACGTAATAATTCATTAGATGACCTCACCATGACGTCACAACGTTACCTGGAACTGTATGTTAAGGTCTAACTATTTGTTAAGCTGTAAGGTTCTTTGAACTCCGCAACTATGTTTTGACTGTACAAATACATTTACAGATTATTATACAGTCCATTTTCGTAGTTTACAGAGCGCCTACGTTCGTACAGACAAGGTATAACAATGAAATGTAACATGGTGAACATATATTTATGAGCAATCGAATAGCCAATAAGAACAATATAAATTTGTTACGATGGAAATTTATCCAATCACGATGCGCAGAAAAAGGCACGTGATCCTCAAACACATCCTGGGCACATTGCCCACACAGCCACCATCAGCACCACTCGGTCTCACAGCTGTGAATAGAAAGTCTAAAAGTATAACAATAATAAACTGACTGGTGTAAAAATAGGTCACGAAGGATTGTACACTATGAGCTAGCATTAATTATCTGGAAACATCAACACTAAACTATCGATAACTGTCCATAATGACACAATTATTCTTCTTCATGATCATGACAAAATATCATTAATAGTTTGGTTCAATTTCTGAGATGGGGCGTTGTGATCTGTGATGATGTCATGAAACATTTTTTAGAAAAATTAATAGTCACTTTATGAATGAAGAAAAAACTTACTTTACAAACACCACAATAATACGTAAATGTTTAGGCCTTAATCTTTTTATTTATTTATTTATTTATTTTTGCTGTTTTTAGCTATATATCAAAGACTAAAAATAGAATAAACATCATTTGATTATTGCATAAATTAAAATAAAAAAAACTGCACTAACCATTTAGAAATTTGCTAACCGGCTAACCAAAACCAATATTTAAAAATAAATACCCAACAATTTTGGAAAAAGTTACTAACCATTTTGTTGTTCTACACGCTTTTTCTGCCACATTGGTTATTCAACAATCATTGTTGGAAGTTAATTTGACTGCATCAATCGCGAAAAGATGCAAAACATCATATTTCACGTTGTGAAACATTATGAATCGTTATGAAACTAAGAACACACCCAGAGATGTCATGATCAAGGGAATGGTGTACCACGACTTACCCAAACGTAGATTCAAGCCGAATAAGACGAAGCCGAAACCGAAGAGCTAACCTTACCTGGTGCTCTTACGAAAGTACCCTCCAATAGCAACCTATGGTACTGTGCGTGACGAGTAAGGCGGTGTAGCTTCTGCTCTCCCTCATTTTAAAATTGTTGGCGTCTTTTTGAAACAAATATTGCCACTGCTGTTAATAGTCAACTTGGAAATATACATCTTACCATGTCTGACAACGACCCAACAAAGAAAGCAACTCGCAGCCGTCGAAAACCGAGCTCAAAAAAAGATCCCCTGAGCCCGAGTGACAGCGAACAAGATGGCGGCTGTGTTGCATCATGCTCGTGCTGTGGCAAGCTATCAACCATTGACGACAAGCTCAACAAGATCCTGACATCCATCAGCAACATAGAGACACGACTGAGCTCTTTAGAGCTAAAGTATCACCAAGTCCATCAACAGGTGTCCACAAATACCACAGACATTGCTGACCTGAAAACATCTGTGACGTTCGTCCAAGAAACCCATGACGCCATTAAATCACAGATCAACAAAAAAACTGAATACAACCTAAGCATCATCAGGAAAATAGAAGACAAGGTCGATGACATCCAGAATCGAAATCGCCGTAACAACATTGTTATCCAGGGGGTGCCTGAAGGATCTGAGGCCAATCGGGATCCTGTGAGGACTTCGTCCACGAGCTGCTGACCAGTCACATGAAGCTCGAGGGTGTCGACGACATTGAGATTGACCGTGCACACCGCACGGGACCACCGCCAGTGCTGGCCAAGCTGCAACACTCAGCTCACCACGTCCCAGACCAATCCACTGCCGGCTTCTCAAATATAATGATCGTCAGTACATCTTGAAGAATGCTGCAAAACACCTCAAGAATAATAAGTTCAAGAGCAAGAATATCTTCATAACAGACGATGTCACACCTAAAGTCAGGGCCCAACGTAAGGAGCTGCGGGAAATCCATCTACGACGCATTCAAGGGGAAGAGCGGGTCCACTTCGCCTACATACCTTGGTCAGTTCCAGCCTTGATCAGGTACAAGATCCGCGATGGCCCGTTCAGATCTTATCGTCTTGAGGGAGACGACTGAGTTGACGTTGCATCACAGTATATATCTGCTTTTTAATCTATATCAATCCAACCATGTTCTTTGTTCGGTGTTTTATTATGTTTGTTCCTGTGTGCCAGTGTGAGACAAGCCGACACAACAAGTTTATTCTGCTTGCTCTGGTGAGTCTTTTAATTAATTGGTGCTTGATATGTGTATTTTAGTCTGACGAATTAACCTACAAAAAATGGCATGAATTCTAATATAGATCCAGATATAAATTTTGACATTCCCGACAAAAATTGCAATTATTATGATCAGAATGAATTCCTTGATAATTTTATTACGAACACCGATATTAAATTGTTGCATTTCAATGCTCGTAGTTTACGAAAAAACATATCAAGCATTATTCAGTATATTGATCTATTACAAAAAAGTTTTGCGGTCATTGGAATATCTGAAACCTGGTTAAACGATATGCACGACCCTCTAATACAAATTCCAAACTACACTATTGAGGGAACCTGTAGACAAAGCAAGAGGGGTGGAGGGGTTGCACTTTATATACAAGATGATTTGGTGTATAAAATTCGCAATGATTTATCAAGTAACAATCCTGATATTGAATCATGTTTTATTGAACTTATTAATACAGGTAAAGCGAATATTATCATTGGAATTGTCTATAAACCCCCCTGTGTATTATGTAATAACTTTACGGAATCTTTTAATACAATTTTATCACTTATATCTAATGAAAAAAAAAAAAGCTATATTGTGGGAGACTATAACATCAACCCACTAGAGTATGATACTGATAATAGTGTGCAAAATATTATGAATACTGTTTTATCTCAATCATTTTATCCGACTATTGATAAACCAACAAGGATTACTGCTGAAAGCGCAACTCTCATTGATAATATTCTAACCAATGATCTTGCGAATCATTCCACAGGTGTTTTGATGACTGACATTACAGACCATCTTCCTGTATTCTTAGTTATCAACAATTTCAAAGAAAGTCCCCGAGCCGATAGAAAATTCAAAAGGCGTAATTTTAATGTTAGTAATGTTGAAAACTTCATTCATGATCTAAATGTGATTGATTGGGATTTTATAACATCTACCAACGATTTACATTGTATGTACGACACTTTCCTATTACATGTCCAACAACTTTATGACAACAACTTTCCGTTGCAAGATGTCAAATGTCGTTTTGATAAATATAAATCCCCGTGGCTATCTGATGGTATCTATAATTCTATTAGACGTAAAAATCATTTATACAGAAAATATTTGAGAAACCCAACTGTGAATAATAAATCTATTTATACTCTGTATAAAAACAAACTCAATTCTGTAATTAAAACAGCAAAGACAAACTATCAATTTACTAAATTTAACGAAGGGTACCTGGAAAGTTATAAATTCTTTACTTAACAAGCGCAAGCAAAACAAAAACACCTCTTACTTCTTTCAAGGTGGTAACGAAATTAACGATAACAAGGAAATTGCTGAAGCATTTAATAGCTACTTTGTTAACATCGGCAGTAGCCTCTCCAGTGAGCTTCCGTTATGTAACACCTCCTTTGATTCATTTTTAAACAACAAATGTCCAAATTCACTCTTTTTTATACCTATTACTCAGGAAGAGGTCGTGGATTGTATTAACAAAATTCCTTCTGGGAAGGCACCTGGATTTGATGGTTTAAGTTCTTTTGTCATTAAACAGGCAAGGTATTCACTAGCTAAGCCTTTGGCTGACATCTTTAATAAGTGTTTGACAGCTGGAGTATTTCCCGATAGTCTAAAAATAGCCCAGGTAACACCGATATATAAAAAAGGTTGTAAGCATGAATTTACTTACTACAGACCCATATCAGTCTTGTCTACATTTTCAAAACTATTTGAAAAACTTATCTATAAAAGATTAATATATTTTATTGATGAGCATAATATTATTTCTGAGTCACAATTTGGATTTAGACATAATCGCTCAACTGAATTGGCGATATCGTATGTTATTAGTAAATTATGTAATGCGATTGATCATAATAATTTCTCCATAGGCATCTTTTTGGACTTATCAAAAGCTTTTGATACTGTAAATCATGACATTCTAATCAGTAAATTAGAACATTACGGTGTGCGAGGAACAGCCCTGGACCTACTGAAAAATTATCTGTGTAACAGAAAGCAGTATGTATCATTTCACTCTGTAAATTCTACCAGACGTGTCATTACTTGTGGGGTACCCCAGGGTTCAGTGCTGGGACCTCTACTATTCATTCTTTATATTAATGATATATGTAATACCTCAGACACCATAACATTTTGTTTATTTGCTGATGATACAAGTTTATTGTATACTCACAATAATATGGATGAAGCTATTCATAATCTCAATATGGAACTAAGAAAGCTCAGTACATGGCTTTTAGCAAACAAATTATGTATTAATGTCCTCAAATCAAACTATATGATTTTTTTGTGCCAACCAATTCAAGTACACACAATCTGTTCCTTTGATTTTGAATAATGAAAGGCTAAGTCAGGTTAAAATAACTAAATTCCTGGGTGTAACCATTGATGAAAACCTTACTTGGAAAAATCATATTGATGAATTAGCAACAAAAATATCAAAGAATATTGGCATAATTAATCGTTTAAAATATTACCTCCCAAATAGGATTTTATTAACATTGTATAATTCACTCGTTTTACCATATTTAAATTACTCAATCTTGATTTGGGGCAGTTTTACATCTAAATGTAACAAATTACTTATTTTACAAAAATGAGCAATTCGTGTAATTTCGAATGCCGGTTACCGTGATCATTCTGCTCCGTTATTTGCTAATTTAAATCTATTACAATGTAGTGACTTGTACCACCTTAATCTGGGAAAATTCATGTATAAATGTATCCATAACTTACTCCCTCCTTGTTTGAATTCCTGTTTTACTTTAACATCGAACATTCATGCATATAATACTCGAAGTAGCGCTAGGGGAAATTTTTTTCGTCCAATTCAACAGAACGTCAATGTCTAAAAATAGTGTTGTTCATCGAGGCATTTCATACTGGAATAGTTTAGACGATTCTCTTAAATCATTACCCTCTCTATCTGTCTTTGTGAAAAACTTAAGAGCTCAGTTCCTAGACTCGTATTCATAAATTAAGGTGTAATTTGTAAAATATTTATCTGGCCTTGTCTCACACTTATCTTGTCTTGTTTATTTGTCCTCTGTCCATGTTACGGTACCTTTGTTGTTCTTTGTCTGTCCATAGGTTAGGGCACAAAAGTGTTTCGCTTAACCTTATTCCTAAGTGTTGTCATTAATTTGTTGCTTACTATTAAATCACTGTGTACATAATATTTATCAATTAATTTATTAATGTATTACTTATGTAATTTTCTACATGATTGTGCATATTATAATGAATGACAGCATTGAAATAAATGTTACAGAAATGAAAATGAAATAAATGAAATAAATGAAATGAAATGCTGGAGTAACGCACATCATCATCACGATGAGATAATTGAGGTCATGAATGCCAAAAACGATCTGTTAGAATTCACTCTTAGATTTAGAACAAGCGTTAACAATTCCAAAACTGTGTACAAACTGCTACGATGTATTATATTCTAATTAGATAATGCAATGTAAAGTGAATGTAAACACCTCTCTGTGTGTGACATACTGCAATGTACAGTGAATGTAAACACCTCTCTGTGTGTGACAGAACTTCAAGGCCGTTTCACACACGAAGTAGGTTGTGCATAACGAAATATGGTACTTATGGTACTGAATAGTTGTTCACTTAAACTTCCGTTTTCGACTGGAAGGAGAGGTCAAATTGGGGTCATGTCTGTGTACGAAATGTGACATAGTTCAAGGTCTTTGAGATGATGCAAAGATTGTGAAAATATCTTCTGTAGTTCATGAGATATGACTTTTTGAAATTTTCAACGTCCGGTTTCGACCGGAAGGAAACGTCGGATTGGGGTCACGTCTGTGTACGAAGTATCACATAATTAAAGATCTATAACATGGTGCAAAGATTGTGAAAATATTGTTTGTGGTTCATGAGATATGATTTTTTGAAAATATTAAACTTTGATTTAGTGTAATTCGATATCTGATGACCTCACTATGACGTCACAACTTAAGGTACAAATACATGTTAAGGTCTAACTATGTGTTAAGTTTTAAGGTTCTGTGAACTCCGCAATTATGTTTTTGGCTCTGGATATGTCTCAGGAAGAAGAAGGAGAAGAAAAAGCACAAAAAAAACGAACAATAACAAGAGGTGTTCGCGCTATAGCTCGAACACCTAATAAAAATATAAAAACTTAATACTACACAGTTTGAGTTAGGGCATCTCCTAGGCCAGGGACTAATAAATGTTTTCTAAGTGAATTAATAAATAAAGATAAACCATAAATAACTGTGTCTTTAACATCTGCTGCTAGCACCTCCCATAACCTTGGGTATCTATTAAAAAGAGAATGATGAGCAGCATTGGACCTTGCCATTTGATGAGAAAACTTAACAACTTCAGTGTGTCTACGGTTAACAGTGATTAGATCAATAGGAATGTCAAATTTATTATATAAACATTTAATAGCAAACACAATTGAAAGGAAATGAATTCTATCATTTAAAAAGGGAAGACCCAACTTGACACACCTGTCGGAATATTCAATTTCATTATCAGAATTAATTAAAGCCCTTCTCGGCAGGCTTAAACAAAAACGGGTGAAACGTCTTTGTACCTTCTCAAGCGTTTCTTGCTGGGTAGTAAGGGCATGGCACCAGACAGGGGCTGCATACTCAAGTATGGGTCTGCTAATTGAGCGATGAAGTGAAATTTTAAAAAAGTGAAATAATGATCATCAATATATATGTAGATATATCTAAAAATCATAAAATCCATACAAACATCATCGGTTCCGTTATTATGGACAAAAACAATGAAAATGAAACAGCCCTATAACTCCCTAACGAAATGAAGTTCAGACTTGTAACTTGGTACAAAAATTTATTATGATAGGTAGATGCACCTAAAATTCATAAAAAGTCCATCAGTTCCTTTCTAATGGGCTAAAACAATGGAAACGTAAAAGCACTCTAACTCACTGACGTTCAGAGTTGTAACTTGGCACAATAATCGACTGGATTTATTAAGAGCATTTAGTAAGGAACATTTGTGGTCCAGTGGTTAATGCGTCTGACTGCTAATTAAAATGTGATGAGTTAGAGATCCGTTGTGAACATGACCACACTAATTTTATTGCCTTTCTTTATTTTTTTATCCGTTCACGGCTCTCATCTGCGGCAAGTAATACCTTTCGAAAAGCTATTTTTATTAAACTTACTGACTTACAGACATGGCACAATAATCGACTGAATTTACTAAACAACTCATGGAAGCTCAGTGCTCTAGTGGTGAAATCTTCAGACAGTTAATCGTAATGTCCTTAGTTGGAGATCCGCCATGAACATGACCGTAACAATTTGATTATGATTATGATTATGATTATGATTATGATTTCCTCCTCTCAGTCGGCATACCACAACCACTCAAAACAGATTATTTATATGGTGTTACCGCAAAATCTTACAATATCTATTCCCACCATGCATAGCCTTAAGTCATATTTGACACCCTATAGTAATTGGATACCATGCTTTATATTTGCCATGCACATTATAATACAATAATATTGTATTAAAGGGGCAGTATCATCACGATCAGAGTAAACCTTCAACAGGGCATGGAATCGATGTCCAAGCTTAAGATGAACACAGTCACTGAAAATTACTGGTTCATGAATGCAGCAGCAACGTTAATATGACCTTATCATGTGGGGAATTATTTTCAGTCACTGAGTTAATTTATTAACAAGCACTTTGATTCCATGTCCTGTTGATCGTGACGATACTGCCCCTGTAAGTTTAAAATTGGGAGGCCTTTTTCCTTCAAATAAACACAAACTTGGACACATTTTTTTGTTTTAATCCTGGCATATACTCTGACAAGGACTCGATCGCCTCCTTAGCTCCCCCTCTCCCGCCTCCTGATCTGATCCCCAATTTTTAAAAATGCATCTTTATTGTTTTTCCCCCACAGCTTCTTGGCCGGTTCGGCACCATCGAGGAAGCCGGGAAGTTATGCTTGTTCATCGCCGCCGAGGCAACGTTTTGCACGGGCAACGATTTTCTCTTCACCGGAGGGGCGGAACTTGACTACGGGTGCAAGTCGCAGCTGAAGGAACGGTCCAACATCTACGAGTAATCCAACCTCATCCCCAGGGCTGTATCCACTGCGCCCTCTCCATGGCATTTGAGGATTTCAATATCCAAAAATATTGGATATGCAAATTAGCCTAGTCTAATACCGTTACTAAGAATAGCGTGTACTGCCAGCAGAGGAGAGGCTGGGACTAGGCCATCCAACATTATAATTTCGGTAAAATCACTAACCCAAACATTTGATGTGTTAAAATAAAATCCATAATAATACAATATTGTTGTAGCCGTCGTCAAGAGACTGATGACGGCGAGAGCAAACTAGTCGAAAAGTTGAGAACAACCAACCGGCTCTTCTCAGAGCCATCACTTCTTCCAAGAAGAGATTAATACATATAAGAAACTTTAAACTAACCCTCTAATAGTTAAAATATAAACATCCTAGCGGGTAAATAAGTCCTGCGGGATGTTGCTTTGCAGGATAAACGTGTCCGGTTGACGAGCTTATGTATGCCATAAGTGTTCATCACCGTATGTGGGCGTTACTCCCAACATGCCACTTAAAAATTAATACATGGTGTATCCTAAAGAACTTAACAATATCTACATCCACCGTGCAAAGCCTCAAACCCTACAATAATACAATACTCCCTGTGGGATTATATAGGCCCCTAGGCCTGGGCAAAGCCTTGGCCTGGCTGGGCTTCTCAAAGGCTTGGCTGTATCATGACTTTGGCCCTCCTCCCTTAGAGAGTTACAGGCAAAGCCTGGGCCTGGCCGGGCTTCTCAAAGGTTTGGCTGTACCATGACTTTGGCCCTCCTTCCTAAAATGAGAGCGCGTCAGACAGAATAATTATTTTAGAATAATACATAGGTCTACCTTACCAGCTACGCATTAATTAGTAAGCTTAAGGATAATAACTCGGCAATTTTGTAATAAGGTACTGAATTATTAATGTTGTGCCTTCCCGGCCCCTCTAAAAGTGACAAACAACAACAACAACAACAACAAAGGAACATTAGACAAAACCAATTATTACAAGAACCCCTGGGGCTTAAGCAGAAAAAAACTGCTTACCAGAAATGTTTGTTACAGATTTTCTTGTTTACCAGCCAAAACTTGCACATGCAATGAGTGTACTTTAGCTAGTAGTCTGTTTCCTCTGTTTCCTCTTTTCTTTTTAGCTAATTCTGAAATATTATTTGGACCCATCACTTCTACGGCAAACTACAACACAAAAATTCAGCTATCCCTAACGTTAATGTATGCTTAAATAGTCTGTGACCAATGATTACATAATCCATTTTTTTAAAACAAGGCCTTAAGAATATTTGGCCATTATAATGTGAAAGAAACACCATAAAGCTTAATATAGGTCTCGACAAACAGAACAGAAAGAACAAGTTGATATATAACAAAAGCAGGCCTTCTCATAATTAGCTTGATTATACAAGCTTGATTATATTAGCTCTCCCCCTAATTTACCCAGCTTTCCTCCCTGTTGTACCCCTCTCTCATTTCCCTGTAACCTTTCTAATTGTCTACTCTCTGCCTTCCCTTTTCGTACGATATATGTGTTTTTAATATCTCCTTAAGTTTTATTATAGAGCAATCTATATGTATACTTATTTATAACTTTTTATGGTATTTTTAACAATGTAAATTTGACTGTTTTCAGCCCACCGGCTGCTTTGTCAGATTTTAATAAAAACAACAATAATTAAATTCGTCCCTAATTTGCCATAGTGACCAATCCGATTTTTTTCAATTTTAAGTTTTCCCGCCCATTAGTACATTCAGGAAGAGACCTACCATCGTATCTAATCCACATGCATGTATTCCTTATAGTTTTGGAGATAGAGCATGCATTCAAATGACGAATGCTATAACTGGCTATTTTTGTACTTTGGCAAAGTGACCAATACCGCATTGGTCACTATGCCAACTTAATTCGGGATTGGTCACTATATGGCAAGTTAGGGACGAATTATAAAGTTGTAATTAACAAACGTAGTTACGTAAAGCCACAAACGGTCTCCTCTCGACAAGCTTGCTTTTATGGAGACTTCCACCACTTAATCATCTTTGTTCTGTCATTCATATGATTTTAATTGTTTTTGTGAATTTATTAAGTTTATATAAACTGAACTGACGTAGGCCTACTCCCTTCAGGCGATGGCTCCAACCAACCTTCTAGGATGGTTTTAACGGCGTCGTTTTAGCCACACAAGAGCGACTACAGCAACCACGCTTAAAGCGTTCAGTCCGCCCATCAGGATGAAAGCCAACGTGTAACTGCCGAGTGTGTCATATATCAAACCTGGCACGGGAAACGAACACACAACCTGATAATTAATATCACTGTAATAGAAAACTTCAGAGTCGCTGGTGGCAGCAGGGAGGGGGAGGAAGGGTTGGGGCAAAAGTGCGCCACTTGTCTTATTCGCAAACGCCGACACGCGTGGTGAACATCGTGGTTTATAAATACACATATTAAGACGACGGGTACATTGACTGTGTGTAAGCACTTATGCTAGTGTGCATCAGTAACATTCTCTCGCGCGCTGCAAACGTATACGTGCACGTACGTGTATTATAACGGCTTGGCGACAACATTTTCGGAATCATTTACGTTAGAAATGTCAAAATATTGGCAAGGGTCAACGGACAGATTTCCGTAAAACTCTCTTAAAGGTAAATCAACAATTATTTATTCAGATTAAAGGGAAAAAAGTCAGAGGGGCAACGGTAAAATTTTACGGAATCTTCTGGTCGTTGACACTTTTTGGTTGGAATTCAGGGGTGTCATTTCATGAGTTTCTGTAAAAAAAATTACATTAAAATTTTCAGTTTTACAAAATATTTTGAAAAATATGAGAGTTGTGTTTTTCATTGTGATTATTAATGGTTAATTAAATTATGATAAAAGGTATGAAAATGTAATTATTAAACCGTTTCGCAATTTTTTTGCCCTGTCACAAAGCGCGTCAAGCCTCAGATCACGTGAGACCCTTCCTCCCCCCCCCCCCACACACGGGTGGCGGCATACCATTGATCTCCATTACAGTCAATATAATGGAGTTAAATGCAGCATACTAACCGGTCATTTTAGCATTGTTTACGGTTATTCTGAGCATGCGCACAATTTCGAGAACCATGCAAAAGTAACGGTAAGTCTGCCGCCAACTAGTGTGTTAAAAAGTTTCCCATTGTAATCATTTTCACTGTAGGCCTGATCATAGACTGTTCCCCTATTTTATCCTACATTCTAAAAAGCGTGTTTAGCAATTAAACATTTGTAACCAGTTTAAACAACTGATCTCTATAGTATAGTTAGTATAGAGATCAGTGGTTTAAACATGTCAAATTCCTAAACACTAGGAAAGTTGGTATTTAATTTCTGAACGGAACGCATTAATTGCTAAATACAAGTATTTTAATGCGAATATCCCGCGGTGATTGGCCGTTTGAATTCAACGTGGGCGCGAAAAAAAAGTTACAGACGCCATCTTTCATCTTTCATCAGACTATAAATATCACGGAACCCGCTGCTATATAGGATTTTAGCCAGCCAGTCGTCATCGGGCAAGCTCGGTGGTCGAGAGGTTAAGACGTCTAGTAAGCAGTAGGTCATGGTTTTGAATCCCGCCCGTGGCGCCTGTGAAGTGTTTCCACAGACACTCGGAAAGCACTGAGTATACAGTGCTATACACACGTCGGTGTAGGGCAAAATTAAATCAACTGTTTATCACCCGACGCAAGAATTTCATCAACCTACGCCATTTTTTAGTTGTCACCAAATCTTTAATACCTAAACATCTAGTGTTTAAATTATAAACATCAAATGTTGCTAAACTTTTTAAGTGCAGTAGGACATGTGTCCAAAGTGATGGCAAGATAGTGTTTAGCAAAGTGTTTAGAGCCAAAACACAGTTTTTACAGTGTATCGCCACCGCATCAGTATAAAGATACGTCATTGATTGATGAAAGTTCACGTTCATCACGGTCATTGTCATGATCACGGTCATTTTGTTTATCACGACCACGGTTTTGATCATATTCACGTTCTTGATCAAGGTCGCGATTACAATTGTCATGATCACGATTGCGGTCATTATCTTGACCACTGTCACGATTACGACCACAGTCACGATAACAATAATGACCACAGTCATGATCATGATCACGTTCGTAATCACGGTCACGATCACACCGTCACGATCCTAATCACGGTCGACGATCACACGGTCATGATCATGATCACAATCACGGCCACAATTAATCACGATTGCGATTGATAATTCCAATAATAAACCAAATTATGGCAAGTTACTACAATCCGGCAATGATGTGGTAGTCAGAAAATAATCTTACCTGGAAAATATAAAAATAGAAATCTTATTACTCCAGATTTCAATGAAATCCATCCCAAAGCGTTGCCAAATTCCTCAACACTTACAGTGTCCTTGGTAATCACATCGATGAGTAAAGGCGAAGGTCGAAAAATCCAAAGATGAACATATTCACAGCATTCGGCCAATAGGTCATCAACCACGGATCAACAAAATAATTTGTGGATATCACTGACATCGATATCCCCATCCACATGTAACTGCCGATTACACCAAAGTTTGACACAATGGGGCTGATGCATAGAGTCCCAACTATCTTTCCAATGCCATACAGAACAACAAAGTTGGTGGCGTCAATCAGTGGGAATCCCTTTGAGACGTTGGTACTTGGTACAAAGTACACCAGCCAAGCAGTAAACATCGTTAATAATACAACGTAGATGAAAGTGACAAGCCAGTATGGGATAGAGGTGAATAAGTCTAGACCGAAAGTACGAGTGATTGATGCACAGACTGAAGTCAGATACGAACATGGACCCTGGCTACGTGTTGAGGCTTCCCTGTCCTGAACGTCCCCTTGGTCCTCATCCACGGTAACAGTCCGATAATCATGTCTACTGTAGCTTGTGGCTTTAGTAGAGCTCCGCACACGGCAAGATGCAATGACAATGCGCCATATAGCAGGATTGTTCCTCTCCAGCCGTAGATGTCCAAGAAGAATTGAGTCAATGGTGGACAGATGATGAACGACAGTGAACTACCCAGTCCAGCTACGGCAAATGCCGTAGTGATGGATGCTTTGAAGCAGTACACGATCATCTCCTTGGTTGTAATGATCGTTAAACCTAATGCAGGTCCTGGCAAGATAACATTTGAAAATTAGTCAATCAATCTATCAATCAATTATTCGTTAAATCTATCAATCCATCCATCAATCAATAATTTGCATGTGCAATTGAGAACCGTGAATTCTCTAATTTCATTTAAATCTGAACTTCGTCAGAGATACAAAATTTCCGTTATTCATTTAATTTGACTTGTGCCGATTTACGGGTTGACAAAATTTGGTTGCCATGGAATTTGGAGCTGGATGGGAATTTCCTCAATTTCCCCATTAAGGATTTTCTCAGGGTTTCCATCCCTCCATTTACATTCCCACATACGTCCATCCTCTATTTACCCATCCATTCCATCGTACATTCAAAGGTCAACATTGCATAGTCAGTACAACGCCGCTATAACAAACTTTTGTTCATGCCAAAAGTCTTATTGAACATGTTTAATTTGACGCTATACCAGCATGAACTCACTTGATGTCTCTGTTTACTATGACGTATTACACGATGGTGAAAGTCCAACGTGGGTTCAGAGTACCGATGATGTTCGTTATAGCGGCGTTTCACTGCTGTTATAGTTACACTTATGTATATCCTCACCTGTGAAGAGACAAAGAATAACCGCCATTGCAACCAAACTGGACACGAAGGACACCGCTATCAACGAAAACCCAACAACCAAACCGCTTACAAAGACAACAGTTCGTATTCCAAACTTCTTACGCAGCGGCGATGCAAACGGAGCTTGGGAGAATAAAACATAAAACATTGATGATAATGCATAAACGTGCATAGCTAAAGAAAAGTTGCAGAATTACATTTTTCCCCGATTTTAATGCTCTCTAAATGTGGGTAAATCTGATGATGCATAAAAATTAATAAATTAATTACTTTATAACACAAATGCATAGGGCATAATTATGGGCAAGTGTACAGTGACCATTCAAGTCACGCTTCGAGGCTGGGCTGCGTTCCGATTGCGCAAATATATCGCAAACGTTCGCGCGAACGTTTGGGGACGGATGGGTCAAAGTGGAACCGATTATGAGCGCAACGTTCGCACAACCGCAAACACATCAAAACTACATTGGCCAACGTTCGCCAACGTTGGCGGCACAATGGTTCCCTCGAAATTGTTTGCAAACGTTGGCAACGTTCGCGCAACGGAACGCACCCCTGGTGAAAGACGCCCGGTACCGGCCAATCAGTTTCATTGAGATCCAACTTTGACCTTGGTTGCTAACTCGCCCGCAAGCCTCGAAGCAGATCTTCTGCACAACGTATCCAATGAAATTCCTTGCATGGTACGGGTAAGTTCTATTTTGCCAAAATTTGAATTCCACCGTACATTTTGAGAAATGTTGATGATTGAACACGTCGCAAACTGGAAACAATTTTATGGTTATGTTCGCGTTTTCGCGTAGCTATGCCGTCTTGTTTCGGGTCAAGAATATAACGTCAGAAACAAGTTTCTGGTTAGGGTCGCGAAAACCCGCCCCTGGTACGTAATACAGAGAGTACAAAATAATCGTTATTGTGTGTTTCGTTATGATAGTGCGTACCTGCTAAGTCCACGCTGCCGTCCACCACTGCAATCATCCAGCCCACAAGCCACGCATAAGTGTCGAACTCTTCTTGTAGCAACGGTAGCATCATAGCTAGGCTTTTCATCACACCCATCAAAACCAATATTGCTGAAAATGAGGTCAGAACGGCGAACCAGCCGAGGTAGCCGCCATCTTGAATCGCCTCAGATATGGAACCCGTAAGTCTCTTGTACATACCACGTATCATTTCGATTTGAGGCATATCTTTGAATTTTTCAAGTAAACTGCTGCATGTTTATAATTCAGTATTCAGTATTCAGCTGACGTTATCACCTGTGATGTGTAATAGTTTGTTATCATTTTAGCCCGATTCAAGGGAATTAGGTACTCTGTTACTTCGATGTAAAAGAGTGAAAACCACTCTTTCAAAGAGCTATATGGCGGACAAGTCTTTTTGGAGTGGATAAAGAGTAAAATTAGTAGAGTATAAAGAGTGAATTGGTAGCCTTTTACTGTATTTTTCAATCGAATCAGAGTGGGTTTCACTCCCAAAAAAGACTTGCCGCCATATAGCTCTTTAAAAGAGTGGTTTTCACTCTTTTACATTAAGAGAGTACAATGGCGCTGCGGGGGTGGGCAACGGTGGGCACGTGCCTACAAGCAAGGCCTTTTCCCGCAGGAGGCCCCCCCCCCAGCCCGCCATTGAGAATTTTGAAATAAAATGAGGTCCCGTACTTAAGGCTGAGTGAATGATACAAATGTTCAAGTATTACGCATCATGCATTGTACATGCAGGATAAAGGCCCTGAGCTGGGGACTACATTACGTGAGCACCATGCAGCTTAACCCAGATGAGTCGCCATAATATCACAGCCACGCCTGATGTTTACCACCAATAAGCAATCCGATATCAAAACCAAGTGTATGTGCTTACTCGCCAGCTCCGTCCTATTGAGGCGCGATGTCCTAATTAGACTACACTTTCATCATATTATATACATGTAGTTTTACCATTAAACAGAAACGTCTTCATACTTGTGGAGTCAGGGTTACACCACTAAACCTCCGTATGGGTGCACCCCACTAAATAAACTCCCACAGAAACCAATCAATTAAAAACACTCCGGTTATATTCTCATCCCAAAGTCATGCAGGGACGACTTCAGTAAGAAGTGACTTTGTCAGGGGCGATTGACTTGTTTCCCGAATAAACCAGGATTGAATTATACAGGTCAAGGCTTGCACCAACAATTCAGGCTATACAAATGGGCTGGTTCATGCTATATACATGATTGTTACATGTACATCATAATATCATGTAAGCATTGGGTGTATGTCTACATTCATGTTTTGCATGATCGAATTACTGTGAAACCTTAATGTCGTTGCTTATATAGTCTTGGTGCAAGACGTTATTATGCGGATCCTAGTTACACGATCCAGCGCCTCGTAAATCACCCACCGTAGCTGGCGCTATACAAATTTGACGATCCAGAGCCGCTGGTGCCGCCGAAGCGTTATTATGCGGATTTTTCAGCTTTTGCTTCCCGAAAAGCGGATCGAACGTTTTCTCAAGTGGCCTAAAATGGACAAGTCTGCTTTGCGCTTGAAGAAAAGCAGATTTAATGATTTGATAAATCTACCCCTTATCCATAAAATAATGGACTAATCCTACCGTCACAATGTTGTCTGACGTAGGCGCCAGGTAGATGCGTTCCGTTCAAAGAAAATGCAGGAGGAATAATAATGCCACAGTGCGCTTCCATTTCATCTGTGATGTACCGCCCCTATTTTTCAGCGACGGTTATCGCATGCATTGCATTTTGGGTCGGGTGGATTGGTAGGATTGTGTGTTTCAGATAAGGGAGAGATTTATCAAATCATTCAATCTGCTTTTTCTTCAACCATAAAGCTTGTCCAATCCCTAGGCCACTGTTGAGAAAAACGTTCCGCTTTTCGAAAAGGAAAGCAGAAAATGATTTTGTCCAAAACGTTCGATCTACTTTTTGGGGTTGTGGGGAAACCAGAAAAACAGATCATTGTCCACAGGCCACTGTGTGGACAAAACGTCTAATCTGCTTTTCGGGAAGCAGAAAAGCAGAAAAAAACGATTTTGTTGAAACAATCGTTTTTCTGGTTGTGCGAGGCAGAAAAGCGATGTCCACACTTTTGACCGCCAGGTGTGGGTGAAAAAGTAAAATCTGCTTTTCTTGAAACTGAAAAGCAGAAAAGTAGAAAATGCACTAGCTAACAACGTTTGTCTGGCTTTTTCATTATTTGGAACACTGAAAAGCAGATGTCCACTTTTCGGACCTCCATCGTACATATATGATGTATAGTACATTGTACACATAACAATGTAGCAACAGTTACCAGGCTGGCCTGCTGATTATGCAGTGAGCTGTTTCCATTTGTGTGCTGGCGTAGGTATTTCTCTTAAACCGCAAGTTGAATAAGCATGAAAAGGTCACATACACTCGACCGTGCAAACAGGCCAAGACGTTACCCGGGGAAAGGCAAGGCGGCGCCGCCATGGACAGGCATGAATAGCGCGCCCGCAGCGGCGGTTGGTTTATCAAATCACAGCGGATCGGCGAGCGTGCGATAAAATCACGAGTAACACGTCTTGCACCAAAGACTACGTTTACTTATCGAGAGAGATTGGCAGTTATGACTTTACCACGCAATAGTGCCAGGAAATTTGTTTTACCACATTGTACAATCTTAATATCAGAATTGTGCGCGCAATGAATTATGGGAGTGTATTCTCATCTCTCAGTGCCATGCAGCTGCATGGAAAAATCGTTTGGCGTACGGTGTATACCAATTGACCATAGGACCAGCAGAATTAGGACCCACTTTTAATAATAAGCCACAATATTGTTGTATGCCGTCGTCAAGAGACTGATGACGGCGAGAGCAAACCAGTCGAAAAAGTTGGAGAGAATAACCAACCAGCTCTTCTCTCAGAGCCATCACTTCTTCCAAGAAGATTAATACATATAAGAAACTTTTAAACTAACCCTCTAATAGTTAAAAACATAAACATCCTAGAGGGTTTAATTAATAAGTCACCTGCAGGATGTTGCTTTTTGCAGGATAAACGTGTCCGGTTGACGAGCTTACGTATGCCATAAGTGTTCATCACCGTATGTGGGCGTTACTCCCCAACATGCCACTTAAAAATTAATACATGGTGTATCCTAAAGAACTTAACAATATCTACATCCACCGTGCAAAGCCTCAAACCCTACAATAATACAATACTCCTGTGGGATTATATATAGGCCCCTAGGCCTGGGCAAAGCCTGGGGCACTGGCGGGCTTTCAAAACTTGGCCAACACCATGACTTTTGGCTCTCACTCCCTTAGAGAGTCTGAGCAAAACCTGTTTGGCCTGGCTGGCTTCTCTCAAGGCTTGGCTGTACCATGACTTTGGCCCTCATCCCATAGAAAGTCACAGGCAAAGCCTGGGCCTGGCCGGGCTTCCTCAAAGCAGCTTGGTCACCATGACTTTGGCCCTCATCCCTTAGAGAGTCACAGGCAAAGCCTGGGCCTGGCCAGGCTTCTCAAAGGCTTGGCTGTTACCATGACTTTGGCTCCTCATACCTTAGAGAGTCACAGGCAAGGCTTGGCTGTGCAAACAGGGCCTCCTCCCTTGAGAGTCACAGGCAAAGCCTGGGCCTGGCCAGGGCTCCTCAAAGGCTTGGCTGTACCACATGACTTTGGCCCTCCTTCCCAAAATGAGAGCGCGTCAGACAGAATAATTATTTTAGAATAATACATAGTGGTCTACCTTGCACAGCTACGCATTAATTAGGTGTTTAACAGGATAATTGGCGAATTTTGTAATAAGGTACTGAATTATTAATAAGCAGTTTTCCCGGCCAGCCTCTAAAAGTGACAAACAACAACACCAAAGGAAATATTAGACAAAACCAATTGTTATAAGAACCCTTAAAGCCAAGCAGAAAAAAAATACTTCACCAGAAAATGTTTTGTTACAGATTTTCTTGTTTACCAGCCAAAAGCTCTGCATACTATTAATGTGTACTTTTAGCTATTAGTCTGTTTCCTCTGTTTCCTCTTTTTCTTTTAGCTAATTCTGACATTTTATTTGGACCCATCACTTCTAAGGCAAACTACAACACAAAATTCAGCTATCCCTAACATTCAAATGTATGCTTAAAATGGTCTGTGACCAATGATTACATAATCCCTTTTTTTTTTTTAAACAAGGCCTTAAGAATATTTGGCCATAATAATGTGAAAGAAACACCATAAAGCATAATAAGGTCTTGACAAACAGAACAGAAAGAACAAGTTGATATATACAAAAAGCAGGCTCTTTCTCATAATTAGCTTGATTATACAAACTTGATTATCATTAGCTCTCCCCTAATTTACCCAGCCTTTCCCTCCTATTGTCCCCTCTCTCATTTCCCCTGAACCTTTCCGATTGTCTACTCTCACCTTCCCTTTTCGTACGATATATGTTTTAATTTACCCATAAGTTTTATTTTAGAGCAACCTATATGTATACTTATTTATAACTTTTTAGTGGTATTTTTTAACAATGTAAAATTTGACTGTTTTTCATTATTACCAGCTGCTTTTGTCAGATTTAATAAAAACAACAATAGATTAAATTCGTCCCTAATTTTACCTTACAGTGACAAATCCGACTTTTTTTCAAGTTTAAGCTCCCCACTTATTAGGCCACATTCAGGAAGAGACCATTGTATCTAATCCCACATACATGGAAATTCCTTTATAATTTTGGAGACAGAGCATGCATTCAAATGGACGAATGCTCTAACTGAAGCTATTTTTGGTTTAGCAAAGCACCAATACCGCATTGGTCGCTATGCCAACTTTAATTCAGAATTGGTCTCTATGGCAAATTAGGGACAGCAATCTAAAGTTGTATAATTAACGAACGTAGTTACATAAAACCACAATTTGGTCTCCTCTCGACAATCTTGTTTTTATGGAGACTTCCACCACTTAATCACCTTTGTTCTATCATTCTGTAGATTTTAATTGTTTTTGTGAATTTGTTAAATTTAAATTTAAACTGAACTGACGTATACTCCCCTTGGGCATTGGTCCAACCAACCTTCTAGGATGGTTTTTAACGGCGTCGTTTTAGCCACACAAGAGCGTTTATCGCGCAACCACGCTTTAGAGTATTCAGTCCACCCATCAGGATGAAAGCCAAAGGTGTAACTGCCAGGTGTGTCATATATCAAAACCTAACACGGGAAACAAACACACAACCTGATAATTAATATCACTGTAATATAAAACTTCAGAGTCGCTGGTGGCAGTAAGGAGGGAGGGGGAAGGGTTGGGCAAAATTTCAAAATATTGGGCAAGGGCCCAACAGACATGATTTCCGTAAAACTCCTTTGAAAGGTAAATCAACAATTATTTATTCAGATTAAAAAGGGAAAAAGGTCAGAGGGGCAACGTGTAAAATTTTACGAGAATTCTTCTGGTCGTTGACACTTTTGGTTGGAAATTCAGGGTATCTTTTTCGCCAATAGGTTTTGTAAACAAAAATTACATTAAAAATTTCAATTTTTTATAAATATTTTTAAAAAATATGAAATTGTGTCATTTCATTGTGACTATTAATGGTTAATTAAATTATGATAAAGGTATGAGAATGTAATTATTAAAACCGTTTCCACATTTTTCAAGTTTTTTGCCTAATAATATTAATGGTAGAGGGCTCTACAATGCGCGTCAAGCCTCACATCACGTGAGACCCTTTTCCTTCCTCCCCCTCTCAGGTGGCGGCATACCATTGATCTCCATTACAGTCAATATCTTGAGTTCAATGCAGCATACTAATAATAACCAGGTCATTTTAGCGTTGTTTATGGTTATTCTGAGCATGCACACATTTCGAGAACCAGTAAAACCATACCCAGCTCATTAATGGTTAAAAAGGGTTTCCCATTGTAATAATGTTCACTGTAAGTCTGATCATCAGACTGTTCCCCATTTTTGTCCTACATTCTGGGTTACAGAACCGTGTTTATGCAATTAAACATTTGTAGAATTAGTTTAAACAACTGGTCTCTATATAACTGGTTAGTACTAGAGATCTGGTGGTTTCGCTTTATGTCAAATTAAACACTAAGAAAGTCGAGTATTTAATTTCTGAACGGAACGCATTAATTGCCAAATACAAGTATTTTAATGCGAATATCCCGCGGTGATTGGCCCTTTGAAATTCAACGTGGGGCTTTGAAAAAAAGTTACAGACGCCATCTTTCATCTTTCATCAGACTATAAATATCGCGGAACCCGCTGCTATAGGATTTTAGCCATGACCAATCTCGTCATCGGGCAAGCTCTCGGTGGTCGAGAGTGTTGGACGTCTCGCACTAGTGTTGTGTAGGTCATGGTTTTGAATCCCGCTCGTGGCACCCCGCGAAATATTTTTCCACAGAGCACTCGGAAGCATTGGAGTATACAGTGCTTTACACAATCGTTAATAGGCGGCAAAATTAAATCAACTGTTTTATCACCCGACACCAAAAATTTTGTCCCATCAACCTACGCCATTTTTTAATTTGTCACCAAATCTTTTATTACCTAAACATCTAGTGTTTAAATTATAAACATCAAATGTTGCTAAACTTTTTTAAGTGCAATAGGACATGTGTCCAAAGTGATGGCAAGATAGTGTTTTACAAAGTGTTTAGAGCCAAAAACACAGTTTTACAGTGTATCGCCACCGCATCAGTATAAAGATACGTCTTTGATTGTTTAAAGTTCACGTTCATCACGGTCATTAGTCATGATCACGGTCATTTTGTTTATCACGACCACGGTTTTGATCATATTCACGTTCTTGATCACGGTCGCGATTACCGTTGTCATGATCACCGATTGCGGTCATTATTCTGACCACCGTCACGATTACGACCACGGTCACGATAACAATAATAGACCACAGTCACGATCGCTGATCACGTTCAAAATCCGCAGGTCACGATCGCCACCGTCACGGTCCTAATCACGGTCGACGATCACGGTCGCGATCATGATCACTGAACTACGGCCCACAATTTAATCACGATTTGCGATTGATAATTCCAATAATAAACCAAATTATGGCAAGTTAATTTAATCTGGCAACGTGATGTGGTAACCTGAAAAGAATCTTACCTGGAAAATATAAAAATATAAATCTTATTGCTCCAGATTTCAATAAATCCATCCCGAAAGCGTTGTAAATTCCTCAACGCTTACAGTGTCCTTTGGTAATCACATCGATGAGAGTAAAGGCGAAGGAGTCGAAAAATCCAAAGATGAACATATTCACAGCATTCAGCCAATAGATTCATCAACCACGGATCAACAAAATAATTTGTGGATATCACTGACATCGATATCCCCATCCACATGTAACTTTGCCGATTACACCAAAGTTTGACGCAATGGGACTGACACTTGGAGTCCCAAATTATCTTTCCAATGCCATATAGAACAACAAAGTTGGTGGCGTCCAGTCAGTGGAAATCCCTTTGGGACGTTGGTGCTGGTACAAAGTACACTCAGCCAAGGTTATGTAAACATCGTTAATAATACAACGTAGATGAAAAAGACAAAAAACCAGTATGGGATAGAAGTGAATAAGTCTAGACTGAAAGTACGAGTGATTGATACGGGCTGGGAAGTCAGATACGAACATGGACCCTGGTTACGTGTTGAGAGACTTCCCCGTCCTGAACGTCCCTTAGTTTCCTCATCCACGGTAACAGTCCGATAATCATGTCTACTGTAGCTTGTGGTTTTAGTAGAGCCCACACACGGCAAGATGCAGGACATTTGCGCCATATAGAATTGTTCCTCTTCCAGCCGTAGATGTCCCAAGAAGAATTTAGGTCAATGGTGGACAGATGATGAACGACAGTGAACTACCCCATTTCAACTACGGCAAATGCCGTAGTGATGGGACGTTTGAGCAGCAGTACGTCATCTCCTTAGTTGTAATGATCGTTAAACCTAATGCGGGTCCTGGCAAGATAACATTTGAAAATTAACAATCAATCTATCAATCAATTATTAGTTAAATCTATCAATCCAACCATCAATCAATAATTTGCATGTGCAATACAGTGAGAACCGTGAATTCTCTAATTTCATTTAAATCTGAACTTCGTCAGAGATACAAGAATTTCCGTTATTCATTTAATTTGACTTGCTGCCGATTTACGGAGTTGACAAATTTTGAGTTGCCATGGAAATTTGGAGTTTGGATAAAAATTTACTCAATTTCCCCCATTGGGATTTTCTCAGGGTTTCTTCATCCCTCATTTACATTCCACATACGTCCATCCCTCTATTCACCCATCCATTCCATCGTACATTCAAAGGTCAACATTAATAGTCAGTACAACGCGCCGCTATAACACACGCCATATAACAAAACTTTTGTTCGGCACCAAAGAATCTTATTGAACATGTTTAATTTGGACGCTATGCCAGCATGAACCAATCCTGATCATCTCTGTTTACTATGACGTATTACACGATGGTGAAAAGTCCAACGTGAGTTCCAGATCAATTTTCGATGATGTTCGTTATAGCGGCGTTTCACTGCTGTTATAGTTACTCTTATGTATATCCTCCTGTGAAGAGACGAAAGAATAACCGCCATTGCCCAACCAGAAAATGGGATACGGGCGATTTCCAAGTTATCAACGAAAACCCAACAACCAAAAACCGCTTACAAAGACAACAGTTCGTATTCCAAACTTACTTGCAGCGGCGATACCAAACGGGCTTGGGAGAATAAAACATAAAACATTGATGATAATGCATAAAACATGCATAGCTAAAAGAAAAGTTGCAGAATTACATTCCCGATTTTAATACTCTCTAAATGCGATGTGGGTAAATCTGATGATGCATAAAATTAATAACACCATTAGTGCTATAACACAAATACATAGGGCATAATTATGCAGGCAGAAGTGTACATTGACCATTCAGGAGTCACGCTTCGAGGGCTGGGCTGCGTTCCGATTGCGCAAATATATCGCAAACGTTCGCGCAAACGTTTGGGGACGGATGGGCCAAAGTGGAACCGATTATGAGCGCAACGTTCGCACAACCCGCAAGTACACAAAAACTTTCATATTGGCCAACGTTCATAACCAACGTTGGCGGCGCACAATTGTGTTTCCTCGAAATTGTTTTGCAAACGTTGGCAACGTTCGCGCAACGAACGCACCCCTGGTGAAAGACGCCGGTACCGGCCAATCTATTTCATTGAGATCCAACTTTGACCTTTGCTTTTAACTCGCCCGCAAGCTCCTCGAAGCAGATCTTCTGCACAACGTATCCAATGAAATTCCTTTATGGTGCGGGTAAGTTCTATTTTGCCAAAATTTGAATTCCACCGGCCATTTTGGAGAAATGTTGATGATTGAACACGTCGCAAAAATTTGGGAAACAATTTTATGGTTGTATGTTCGCGTTTCTTGGCCAGCTATGCCAAATCTTGTTTTCGGTCAAGAATAATCATAGGCCCTAACGTCAGAAACAAGTTTCTGGTTGGGGTCGAAAACACGCCCGGTTACTAATTACAGAGAGTACAAAATAATCGTTATTGTGTGTTTCCTGTTATGATAGTGCATTGCCTACCCCAAGTCCACGCTGCCGTCCACCACCGCAATCATCCAGCCCACAAGGGCCACGCATAAGCGTTTAGTAAACTCTTCTTGTAGCAACGGTAGCATCATAGGCCAGGCTTTTTCATCACACCCACATCAAAACCAATATTGCTGGAAAATGGGTTCAAAACTTGGCAGACAAAGCCGAGGTAGTCCACCAGTCTTGAATCGCCCTCAGATATGGAACCCGTAAGTCTCTTGTACATACCACGTATCATTTCGATTTGAGGAACATTCCTTTGATTTTTCAAGTAAACTGCTGCATGTTTATAATAATTCAGTATTCAGTATTCAGCTCACGTTATCACCCTGTGATGTGTAATAGTTTGTTATCTCATTTTAGCCCGATTCAAGGCAATTAGGGTACTTTGTTATTGATGTAAAGAGTGAAAACCACTTAAAAAAGGCTATATGGCGGACAGAATCTTTTTGGAGTGGATAAAGAGTAAAAATTATAGAGTATAAAGAGTGAATTGGTAGCCTTTTACTGTATTTTTCAATCGAATCAGAGTGGGTTCCTCCCAAAAAAGACTTGCCGCCATATTAAATGTCTTTTTAAAAAGGTGGTTTTCACTTTACATTATTAAGAAGGGTTACAATGGCTGCGGGGTTGGGAACGGTGGGCACGTGCTTACCACAAACAGCCTTTCCCCGGGGCCCCCCCTCCACCCCCCAGCTCGCCATTCAGAATTTTTGAACAAAATGGGGTCCCGTACAAGGCTGAGCGAATGATACAATGATGTTTCAAGTATTACGCATCATGCATTGTACATGCAGGATGAAGGCCCTAGAGCTGGGGGACTACATTGCGTGGGCACCACGGTGCTTAACCCAGATGAGTGGCCATAATATCACAGCCAGGCCTGATGTTTACCCCCATTAAACAATCCCATATCAAAACCAGGTGTATTAAACATTACTCGCCAGCTCCGTCCTATTGGAGGCGTGATGTCCTAATTAGACTACCCCTTTCATCCTATTATATAGGTTTTACATTAAACAGAAACGTCTTCATACTTACATAGAGTCAGGGAGTAGTATGTTTGGGTGGGCGTCCCGGACCACTTTCTATAAAATATCATTTTATACTAAAATGATATTAATAAAAAAATACTTTTAGTAATAAAAATACCATTTTTGTAGAATTACAAAAGTACTTTTAACGAAATTAGCACTTCTTTTGTTAGAAAAGAAGAGGTTTTTTTAAAAGTACTTTTCGTTAAAAAAGTTGTGTAAGAAAAGTAATTTTTAATAAGAAAGTATTAATTTTCTTGGGATCTTTGAGCACATTGACCAAGCTCGAGAAAAGTGATCCGGGAACGCCCACCCAACATACCATCAGGTTGGTTCTAGCTCTGTTAAAAAAATTGAAATAACGAATCGTTATTATCTGGTTAATAATAAAGAGGACAACATAAATATTTGTCAAAATACACATTGCCAGAATTGAAAGAGTTTAAAAGGAGAACACATTGGAAGAATAATTCTCGTGCAAAACAACAAGAATAAAATAAATGAAACGCAGTTATTTTACAACGCAGTTAAAAAGATATAAAAACGACAAAAACAAAAACCATTATGATAAATTAAATTTAGCTGAATTGAGAGAGCGTATAGCGGTTTGAAAATGATTGAGTTACCACCATCGCGGCGCGGGATCGAGAGCGCAGTTGGGATAAAAAAAAGACTACATCAACGCGCTATTAAAAGGTTTCACGGACGAGAAACAGAGTTGAGATTTAAACCTCCTATTAACGGTGGTAGATATTTACGCGAACGGAAGAATGGTCGTTCCGCCGAATCATAGCAAAGAAAAAGATTTAAATATAGCTATTTGTCGAGCGGTAAAACCAAAGATAATCGCCAAGTTGGGTGTGGACTTGCGAGAATTTACCACGTACAAGTTTATGATATTTATACGCGTTAAATTACGTAGAAAACTTAAGCGGTAATGGTCGATTTTGCCGAACCAAATTTTTCATAATAATAGACAAATTGTTTTATCGAATTTGGATGACATTGAAAATATATTAAATATGAAGTTTTTCACAAATTCAAGAAGCTTTAGAAAAATGGACCTCAAAAGGGCAGCGGATGGGAGGTATAGATCGTATCGTAGATATGAATATTGCAATCGCTAAATATCAACCTTCCTTTGAGAGGAGGTAGTTATATCGAGCTATACGATTATATAAAAATAAAAAAGCGTGCATCAACGTAAAAACAAAGATGACGATTGTTTGCGATGGGCTTTACGCGCTCATTGTTTCTTCCAGCGAGCGACCATGTCGATAGAACGGAGTAAGTACCCGATTGAAGACGGCTTTAAATTTTAACAATATCGAAACACCAACACCAATAAGCCAAATCAAAGCGATTAGAACAACAAAAACGATATAGCGATAAACGTTTTTGGTTGCGAGTCAAAAAACGATACTAGTTTACAAACTTAGCGAATGAACCCGTGAAACTGGATCGCATAAATTTATTATTGATTCCATAAAGAAGAAAAAAGAAGGAATTAGATCTCACTACGTTTGGATTAAAGATATAAATAAATTGCTTCACGATCAAACGAAACACCAATCCTCATTAAGCATTTTTGTTTGAGATGTTTGCAAGGTTTTTCGACAGAAGCGTATCTCGAAAATCACGTAAAAATGTGTGAGGAACAAACGACAGACCGACGACAATTGTTATGCCGGAAAGAGGGTAAAACGATACGGTTAAATTTATAAATTTTCATAAAAGATGAAAGTTTCATTCGTAATATACGCCGACTTTGAAAGTATTATTAAAAATGCAGCAGATGTAAACTCTACGAGTACTACGAAACTACACAAGAACACATTGTTTGCGGTTATTCGTATATTAGAGTTCGTTGCGACAGTGAAACTAACGAACCCTATATTACAGGGAGAAGACGCGGCTAAACATTTTAAAAAACTAAATTGAGAGCTTAGAAACAAAAACAATCAACGAAATATTTAAAAACCCTCTTAAAATAATAATGACTAAAGAAGATGTATAATATTACAACTCTGCTAGCTTGAGTGTTGGATATGCGAAAAGTTTTTAAAGACTATAACTCTAACGACAAGAAGTTTTTAGCGAACATTACGGTAAGGTAAAGAGATCATTGTCACATTACCGGAAAAGCGCTAGAGGCATGACACATAGCTGCTTTAACAACCAATTTTAAAACTAAGTTTAAAATCAAACAGAACTTTTATTCCGGTCGTATTTCATAATTTGCGAGGATACGATTCTCATCTCATTATGCAGGCCGCGAGTCAAACGACGGGAAATCTAACGTGTATTCAAACAATATCGAAAAATATATTTCCTTTTCAATCGGGCAACGATTTATAGACAGCGCTCAATTTTTATTGGCGTCTTGATAAACTCGTAAAATAAACGATTCTTTTCCGATTACAACCGAACTCAACCTCTTCAAAAATTTAATCTGTTAAAAAGCAAGGTATTTATCCTTACAGTACATGGATAAACAATATATTCAAACAATATCGAAAATATATTTCCTTTCAATCGCACTACGATTTATAGACAGCGCTCAATTTTATTGGCGTCGTTGGATAAACTCGTAAAATCAAACGATTCTTTCCGATTACAACCGAACTCGAACCCTCTCGAAACATTTAATCTGTTAAAAGCAAGGGTATTTATCCTTACGAGTACATGGATAGTTTTGAAAATTTAAGAGACGGTCTTCCTTTACAAGAAAATTTTATAGTAGTTTAAACAACCAACACATTACAAAGAACAATACGAGCATGCAAAGAATGTATTTCATACCTTTGATTGTAAAATTTAGGAGACTATCACGATTTATACGTGCGTACCGATACTTGCTTATTGGCGGACGTGTTTGAAAATTTCCAATACTTGCACGAAACAATACGGTTTAGATCCGGCTAATTATTATACTAGTCCTGGTCTGAGTCGGACGCTTTATTGAAACATTCTAAACAAACTTTAGAATTACTCACGGACGTTGACATGCATTTATTTATAGAAAGGTACGCGCGGAGGAACGTGCATGGTGAGTAAACGATACGCTAAAGCAAATAATGTTTACTTAGACGACTACGACGAATCGAAACCGTCGAGTTA